>JAKOGI010003684.1:20000-45452 GCA_029747015.1 Carnegiea gigantea
ATGTGTCCTAATCTCAGTTAAGTGAAATTCGGGGCCCAATTTATGCACACCATGAATTCACAACACCATCGTGAGCAGGAAGCTGAAAATACTTCTTTGACATCATTTCCAGAACTAAAGACATCTTATGAGATTGAGAAGCATACAAGGAAAATCTACACTCACATGAACTTCTATGTGTTCTAGAGACAGTTATACAATGGTCAGATTTACTGCCACGTGCAAAGTATCACCAACGTAGAGGGCGATCGTACGCATGAGGTCAAGAACAATTACGAAAACAAAATAAGTATCTCTTATGTGGTGGATAATGAGTAATCTTCCGAGTATCAGTGCTTATGCCACTTCTTCGACTCGAACAAAATTTCATATGCTCATATGCTGTCCGTTTTCACATTCAATTTGCTAAGAGAAATTCCTCCAGCATATGTCATTAATAGTTGGACAAAAATGGCAGCGAAAGCACCAATATACGAGCTTGATGGGGTTTTGGCAGATGCTTATGGAGAAATAACCTCGTAAAATAAGCTGATGTGTGACCCATAGTCTCAGTTTTGCAGGTGTACTGACTTGGCTAGGCATGCTCCCGCAAAGTTACAGGTGTTGTTGAGCTCCATAATTTCGGTCGAGTGTCAACTTCACAACATGGATGGCAAGTCAGCAAGTAACTCAGAAACTTATCTACAGGCCTACTTTGGATGTGCTGTGCCAGAACGCATTGAGATACATCTAACCTTGACATATGTAACTAAAGGAAGAGGAAAAAGGATGAAGACATGGTTTGGGAGGGCCGTTGAGTAGCAATCATGCATGCGGATGTACCACTGCTGCAATCAGGTTCCTTCCTATGATTGTAAAAAATATCTAGAAAGGAGACGCTAGTGCACTATCTTTAAGGTATGCATGCCTTTAGTATTTCTTTTACAAAAACAAATTAGTTTTGTGATTTATGCATTGGTCGTTGTTTTTTAGGGGGCATTTTATGTGTTTTTCTCATTGTTTGCAGATTATCATCCTGTCTCAGAAGTTATAATTGATCTTGGACAAGCTCCCCAAATGTCTTCAGATTGTGTCAGATTCAGGGTATTAGTTAGTGATGAGTAGGATTGGTTTTGATGATCATTAGTGTTCCTTTTGGTAATCAATTGATGAAAAGGTGAGAATGTGTTTGCAAAGTCATATTATATGTCCTCACTTACAAACGGATTTGGTGATTAATTGTATACATTTACTGATCATTAGAACTGTGCTTTATTATCACAAGTTCTTTTTGTGGTGATCACCATAAATATGTTGGTTGTCCATGAAGAATATTCTTATAGGTGGGAATATTCTGACAAGAACTGTTCCTTTTGGTAATCAATTGATGAAAAGGTGGGAATGTGTTTGCAAAGTCATATTATATGTCCTCATTTACAAACAGATTTGGTGATCAATTGTATACATTTACTGATCATTAGAACTGTGCTTTACTATCACAAGACCTTTTTGTGGTGATCACCATAAATATGTTGGTTGTCCATGAATAATATTCTCAAAAATGGTTTGATATGCTTTTTTTTTGTTGTATTTGTTGTTTACCCCTATGAGAAATCATAGTATATGTTTCTATGAATGATATCAATTAGTAATCAACAGTTCCAATTTTGGTGATCGTTATAACTCTGTTTTGTGATCACTATATCTACTTATGGTGATCAATATAAATATGTTGGTTTTCACCAAACATATTATAAGTAATAGTTGGAAAAGCTGTATTCTGGACCCATACAACGATGAGGACCCATACAACGATGAGGACTCAGACTACGAAGGTGTTTGGGAACGTCTATATAAAGAGTGCCTGAAGTTGGTAAAAATTAAACAAAACGAAAGGAAGACTAGGGAGGCTAGGGAGGCTGCGAAAGCTATGGAGGCTAAGGCTTGGGAGACGCTTAAGAAGAGGTGGGAAGCGGAAGAACAAAAACTACCCCTTAGGGATTATGCTGGCTTTCTTACAAAAATTATATCTTTGATGGTTCAAAAAAACGAAAATCCACTGGACAAGGAGCCAGATTTAGAAGAAACGATATTAAAAAACATAGCAGAATTTGCTCGTTTTTTTCATCTTCGAGAGGACAAAAACGAACGACCTACAACAGGATTTGCAAGGGACCCTCGACCGAACAGAATTAGCTTAATCCGCGACATTGGGTATTTCTTTTTTCTCCTTGCACCTCCAACTGAATCTGAATTGCTGTGGGATTTTCCGAGATTTATAGTTAGTATTCAGGAGGGTTATTTGAAAAAACTTATGTTTGAATTTATGATGGAACAAAGGAAGCGTATCAATCCACAAAAAGAAACAAAAGACTCTGATGACTCTGTGGAAAAACATCCGCGCCGTATCTATGCATTATTTTTGGAAAAACTAGAGCGTGTCTATCAACGAAAGGACACAAAAGACTCTTCTAAAGATCAAAAAGAAACAAATGGATAAACAAAAGACTCTTCTCAAGATCAAAAACAAACAAATGGACAAACAAAAGACTCTTCTCAAGATTAAAAAGAAACAAATGGACAACCAAATGACTCTTCTCAAGATCAACACGAAACAAATGGACAACCAAATGAAAATGACTCTTCTCAAGATCAAAAAGAAACAAATGGACAACCAAATGAAAATGACGCGTCTTAAGATCAACAAGAAACAAATGGACAAACAAATGAAAATGACTCTTCTCAAGATCAACAAGAAACAAATGGACAAACAAAAGACACTTCTCAAGATCAACAAGAAACAAATAGACTTATTGATCCGAAGGATGAGGATAAATCTATAAAAAAGGAAGGGGGTACGGGTAAACGTAAGAGAAAAAAAGGTTAAAAAAAAGGGCCTGATTCTGATTCAGGGGATGGGGAGAGACCCCCCCTCCCCCTTAACGACTTTAATTTCCCTTCCGAGGACCCTTCCGACGAGGTCCCTTCCGAGGAGTACCCTACCGACGAGGACCCTTACGAGGACTACCCTACCTACGACAACCCTTGGGAGACCCCTTTTGATGATCAAGATCGAAATAAAGATTTACTTCAAAATCGAGATGAATATTTATTTTATAAAAATGATTTTGATCAAGAAGAATATTCGAAACCAACAAAATATTTTGACAATCCAGAATATAAAAAAATAAAGAAGGGAAAGACAAAGAAAAATGAGAGTCAAAAGAATCAAAGTCCTAAGAATAATCAAGAGGGAACTCTGAATCAAGATTCAGATCAGAATCAAGAGGGAACTCAGAATCAAGAGGGAACTCAGAATCAAGATTCTGATCTGAATCAAGAGGGAACTCAGAATCAAGAGAGAACTCATAATCAAGATTCTGATCTGAATCAAGAGGGAACTCAGAATCAAGAGGGAACTCAGAATCAAGATTCTGATCTGAATCAAGAGGGAACTGAGAATCAAGAGGGAACTCAGAATCAAGATTCTGATCAGAATCAAGAGGGAACTCCAAATTTTGGGCATTTGTGGGTTCAATGCGAAAATTATTTTGGATTAAATTATAAAAAATATTTTTTTAACACAAAATTGAATATTTGTGAATACTGTGGATCTCATTTGAAAATGAGTAGTTCAGAAAGAATCGACCTTCCGATTGATCCAGGCACTTGGAATCCTATGGATGAAGACATGATTTCTACGGATCCCATTGAATTTGATAGGAATCCCACTAAAAAAAAGGATCCTACTGAATTTGATAGGGATTCCACTAAAAAAAAGGATCCTACTGAATTTGATAGGGATTCCCCTAAAAAAAAGGATCCTACTGAATTTGATAGGGATTCCCCTAAAAAAAAGGATCCTACTGAATTTGATAGGGATTCCCCTAAAATATTAATTCCTCCGAAGGAGGCGGATTATAAGAATGAAGACCATTTTTGTCGTTGCAAATGCAAATGTAATAAAAAAAGTTGCAAATCTCTTTTCCCAAAGGATATACCTTTTTGTAACAAAAAAACACTTTTTCCGCAAAATCATCAAAATATTTGCAAACGTCATATTAGATGTTGTTGCGTATGTTGTTGCCAATGTTCTTGCCAACGTAATGAAGTAAATTCAGAAAACGGGAGCATAAATGGCACTCCCCCCCTTACAAAGTCAACAAATCATGTTTATAATAATGCAGATTCCCCCACTGGGGTAAAGATAAAGTTTTATGATACTCAAAATCGTATTGATGCTGATTGTACTAATCCTGCAGCTGATATTAATTCTAAATCGGAGTCGGATTATATTAACTCTAAATCCGAGTCAGATGACGAAAATTATAAATCCGAGTCAGATGACGAAAATTCTAAATCCGAGTCGGCGGATAAAGGAAATTCTAAGGCGGAGGAAGCTGAAGCAATTTATAAAGCAGAATCGGATGAAGGTTTGGAAGATTATGTTGTTGGATCCGGATCCGGAGAGAGAGACTATAATCATCGTCTGCATTCTTATCAGGAAGAGACGGGGTTAACTGAAGCTGTTCAAACAGGTACAGGTCAACTAAACGGTATTCCTCTAGCAATTGGGGTTATGGATTTTAAGTTTATAGGAGGTAGTATGGGATCCGTAGTAGGTGAAAAAATAACCCGGTTGATTGAATATGCTACCAAAAAATTCCTACCGGTTATTTTAGTATGTGCTTCCGGAGGGGCACGGATGCAAGAAGGAAGCTTGAGCTTAATGCAAATGGCTAAAATATCTGCCGCTTTGCATAAGCACCAAAAAAATCAAAAGTTATTCTATATATCAATCCTTACAACGCCCACTACTGGGGGGGGTGACTGCCAGTTTTGATGTGTTAGGAGATCTAATTTTTTCCGAACCCAACGCCAACATTGCATTTGCGGGTAAAAGAGTAATTGAGCAAACATTGAATCTGACAGTACCCGAAGATTTACAAATGGCGGAAAATTTCTTCCAAAAGGGTTTACTGGATCTAATCATACCGCGTAATATTTTAAAGAACCTTATAAGTGAGTTACTTAAGTTGCACGCTTTGAATAAAAATCAAGTCGAGCATAAAGGTCAATTATTTGTGTAAATTCGATAAAATAAAGTATTTGGTTTATAGGAATCAAAGTAAAAACTGGAAGGATGGAGGTTTTTAGTCGGCGACACCCTAATTGTAGAATAGAAGTAAAGTAATCAAAAAGTTTGAGTTTAGATATTCACATTTTTTGATTACTTATTAGGAAACCCCTATCAATAAGATAAAAAAAAAGAATGACATCTTCCTTTTTTTTCCTTCTGAGAAATTAGTTTTATTTTACAAATTTCATGTTCCCTTTTTCTATTTTGACATATGTATATAATTCAAAAATAAATAACTTTTTGCCTCTTTCGGGATTTTCCGGGAATCCCCTTTCTTTTTCCTTATTTCAAATCCCTCTTGGATCCGACGAATCCTTTGGAAATTCAATTAATAAGAAACCTTATTCTTTCGATTTATTTTATTGAATTTGTAGAAGCAAAAGAAAGAAGAAAAAATGAAGAATAATAAAGTCGATTATCATATATTATATGTGGAAAGCTGATTTTTTTAGTTCTACATTCCTTGCACTTATTATATATACTCTACTCTATTTGTTTTTTATTCTCATCAATGATCATAATATATGTTTTTATAAAAGATATCATTTAGTGATCAATAGTGGAAGTCTTGGTGATCATTAAAACTTTCTTTGGTGATCATAATATGTTTTCATGGTCGCATCGATAACTATGTTGATTTTTTATGAAACAATAACAACACTTCCCAGTATTGATCCCATTTTTGTAGGGTCTGGAGAGATCTAGATATAGGCAGCCTTACCTTTACCAGTGTCTATTGATTTTTTATGAAACATATCCCTTAATATCGTTGCATAGGCTTTTTATTCTCTTGTGTCTGGGGTTAACTTCCACCAAAATAACAGCACATGCTCTTATAGAGAATCATACCCATTGGTGATCAACAGTTCCAGTTGTGGTGATCATTAAATCTATGTTTGGTAATCGTTACAAATATCTTTAGTGACCACTACACTTGGTGATCAGTAGACGTATTTATAGTGATCAATATATAAAAATATTGGTAGCTGATAATATACTTCTTTAATTAATAAACTTAGTAAGTGATCAACAGATGCAGTTCTGGTGATATTTGTAACTATGATTTTAGTCAAAAAAAGCTTTGTTACTTAGGCTTTATTTTAGTTGTGCTTCAACTTTATAAATGATCCAGCGATCAATAGTTATAGTGTCACTGATCAATGGAGGTATGTTTAGTGATCATTCTTTATATGTCCTTAAATTGAGTGCAATGATAGAACTGGATAAACCTAGATAGTAATTAAATGTTATACAATGTGCAAAAGCATGGTTATAAATTATAAAATCTTTCAAAATATTACAAAATGTTACAAAATAGCAACAAAACAAATTCGATAGGGAAAAACCTAGTCCTTCTTAGCATCCTTGAGATTGGGATAAGTTGTTCTCGAATTTCTCAAAAATTTTAGCTCTTTTAGTTATTGTGAACCTTGCCCTGTTGTGGTCATAGTTGACTATGTTGTGACAGTACCAAACTCTCAAAACATTCAGCTTTGCATCCTAGAAACAAAGGTAGTTCAATATGAAATTAGTAACATGTTCATTTTTTGCGTGCTTTGCAAATAAATGTTATGGAGAGATACTTACATCATTTGGGTTTAGTCCAAACTGTCATTTTTCTCCTTCCCTGAAGTAACTCTCCATTTGTCTTATACAAAATATGCCAGAATCCGTGACATTTGTACTTGACCTCCACAGCATCGCCAAGCAAATAGGCTTTAGTTTCTTGGCAATGTTGTGTTTTGGATGTTTTACCTCCTGTAAGTAACAACTGAGTGCTTTTGCCTACACAAATTTTCCAAAATCGTACATTATTAGAATTAGAAATGTAATCCTATTAGCGTAGTGATAAACAGTATAATTTTTAAAACTCACCAATTTTTTCGAAAATTCTCCATATACAGCCTCGAACGTTGTTCTTGTGATTATGTTATCAATGATCTCAAGCTTATCATCTCTTAGGTTGAGGCAGAGCAAGAAGAAATGACTTTTTTTTGCATACAGGGAAGAATACCTATGATTTTTTTTTAAAGGAAAAATAAAAAAATACATGTACACATTAGCAGATATGAACACCAATAGTGAGCACCTTTTTGAAGAAAGCCAACTATATTAAGGGCATTTACTGAAAAGTTAGGACTTACTGAGTCAACTTGTTTAATCTTAATCTAAGGACATCTCGCTAACTCTCTGTCCATTACTTCCTTGAAATATGCATATCTTTGCTCGAATGTTTTTACTTTCAATGTTTGCTTGCTGAAGAAGTATTGCATTGAAGAAAAATAATGAATATTTTATGCAATGAAATTTACTGCTGAAGATAGACCATGATATCGTGAGAAATTTATTAAAGTGCATATTTAGATCACTTAATGTTTTATTTATGATCACTAATTCATCCTTATTGATGACTAAATTTGCTATGATAGGCCTACACTTTTATCATATGTCAGGAACAGTCTGCTCAGAGTCGTAAGGTTCCTTTTTCTCTCCAAATCATTGAGTATGGAAGCCTATATGTTGTTTACATTCATCTCTACTTCTTGTCATAGCGTCAAAGTGGCCATGACAAACCTGGTTGCCTCCTTATTGCAACCTTCAAACAAAGGTTCACTAGAAAATGAAAAATCATTACACATTTTTCAGGAATATAAAAACATAACATTTACGCAACTCATCACATATTTATCACCAATCACATAACCACTAATCACCAATCACATAAATACTGATTACCAAACACCTAACCACTGATCACTAATCACAAAACTGTTGATCACCAATCGCAAACCTATTGATCAATAAGCAGACAATACATTAATTTTCCAATGCATCACTTGTCATTGAAGCACTGAATTATAATCCATGAGGGAAGAACTAAACACTTAGGTAAGTCATCACATATTGATCACCAATCACATAACTGTTAATTAACAAACATAACCACTGATCACAAATCACAAAACTTTTGATCACCAACCACATAACGATTAATCACCATTCGCAGACCCATAGATCACAAACCACTGATAACTAACCATACAATACACTGACTTGCCAATGCATCACTTATCATCGAAGCACTGAATTATAATCCATGAGTGAAAAAGTAAACACTTGCATAACTGATCACTAATTGATCACCAATCATAAAAAGATCACCAAACACATACTTAGTGATCACCAATTAAAAAACTATTAAGTACCAACCACATAACTAGTTATCACCATCCCCAAGCCTATTGGTCACTAGAAACATAACCATCGATCACCAATCACATGCCTATTAACCACTAACCAGATAATAAACCGGCTTTCCAATGAATCACTGATCATCCAACCACTGAATGACAATCCATGAGAGAAGAAGTTAACATTTACATAAGTAATCACATATTGATGACACACAACATAACAATTGATCAGCAAACACATGCATATTGATCACCAACCATATACCTATTGATCACCAACCATATACCTATTGATCACCAATCAGATAATACACTGACTTGCCAATGCAGCACTTATCACCCAAGTACTGAGTTATAAGCCATAAGAGAAGAAGTAAACATTTACATAAAGTACTCACATATCGATCACCAACCGCATAACATGTAATCACCAATCATATACCTATTAATCACTCATCATCCAAATACTAAATTATAAGGCATGAGGGAAGAAATAAATATTTAAATAAGTAATGACATATTGATCAACAATCACATAACTATTGTTCCCCAAATATATACCTTTTAATCATTAACCACCCAATACACTAATCATACAAGGATTGATTGGAGATATTATATGTCATCCATATCTTCAACATTCACAAAAACATACTCGAAGATGAGCATCTCATCTGCAAATAGTTCATCGTATAACCTTGTGAGCCGAATGACATACAACTAGTAGCGAGCTACGGGGAGCTTTTCAGGTTATCGCTTCCTCATCCCAGCTGATGACCTTGCTTCCTCCACCTTTGCAGGAGTTATGGCAGCAGGCACTACCTTCACATTTTCTTTTTTAGGCTTAACTTCTTTCTTTGCTTTATGTTCAAGCTTCGTCTTTACCGGCCCTTCAGGCTTACTGCCGTCAGTTGCTTTCTGCTAACCCTCAACGCTTGCACTTTCTTTCTTATGCTCAGCTGTCTATTTGGTAGCACGGGCACTCATTGTTTTTGGCCCTAGAGTTGCTTACCCTAAGCCTTTAATGACACTGCTTGTTTGCTCTATTGTCATGGTTGTTTGGTAGTGCGAGGAGATGGTGCTTTTGAGCCACTACTTTGCTGCACAGCATGTTTTTTTTAATCTTGATGGTGGTCTTACTCACCTCACCCTCTTAAGGGGTAGGCTTCTCCCTGCCTTGCACTTGTTCTCAAGCGATTTGTTGATGCTCACGTCATAATTTCCCTGATAAGTGTTCCTTAAGGGGAATCGTAATGGAGCACCATCATCATCATCCTTGTTATCAATATCCTGTTCATCGATAGTGTTCGGATTAGGCACGGATGTGCTTGCAGGACTTGGACATTGGCTATCCAGTTGACTCAGTACCTGCCCTAGGCTGAATGAAGGAATGTTGAAGTCCTACTTTAATTCCTCCTTCATCTGGCCCATCAGCACTTGCTCATAATGGTCTTCTTTGTTAGTAGTGACGCTCGCTTCTGCCATAGACGTGGCTACTAGGATTAGAGCTTCACTATCTGTTTGACCAACTACAAGTGTGGGGTTGAATGAAGGCCCATCGTCATCCTGGTTTGGTTGCTGCTTTGGTTGAAGCTTTACAAACTCCATAAGAGCACTGTAAAGCTATGTAACAGCCTCCTTAATAACAGCAGTGCTGAAATCCTGACCCTTGTTGAGTGCAGGCACTCCATCTGCATTACCATCTTCTGGGATTCGCCATATGCAGTAGGAGCATTACAGAATGAGGCAAACATTGTCCTCGCTTGGTCTCGTATCCTACGAAGATCTTCATTCTCTTCGTACTTGTTGCACATAGAATCCATGATAGTGATAAAATTTCTGTAAGCAAATGCTAGTTGCTTTGTAGCAGGCACTGCCTTCTCAACATCTTTCTATATTTTTTTAAAAAAATAGATATGTTAGCTAATCACTAATAACATGACTATTAATCTCTTACTAAACAGATGAAGAGAAAACTAATCACCAATTGCATTAATGCTGATCATCACCCACAAAAGGATTGAACTAGAAGCAACGTTGATAAAAAAAATCAGTCATTAAGTAAACTAATCACCAATCTTATGTTAGGTGAACATCTCTAATGATCAGTGTGCCCAAAAGCAATGAATGTGAACCAAAAACAAAAGTAAGTAAACATCAATTGAAGTGATCACTAACATTATTGATAATGATCACCAAAAACATGACTCCTAATCACTTATTAGATAATCCACACAAACATAGAAATTCAAAGTCAAGTTAGGTGATCATCAATCTAAATCTCTGTTGATTACTCATCACATAAGTATTGATAACCAATAATATATCTATTGATCACCAACAAACACACATACTGATCACCATCCAAATAAATAACTGAACTTTTAAGGGTTGGACATAGTACCTCAAATTCTTTCTTATTTTTGCCTTCATGAGCTTCAATATGAGCCTCTGGGGGTTATGGAAAATCTAATGCTGGTGCAGCCATCCCTCTACCAACTGCCATCTACACAACGCCTTCCTATTTTTTTAAAAAAATAAATATGTTACCATATCAAACTTTAGGCAATGTGCGAAAAACAAACATATCTATCTATTTTATTAGTAACATTATGCTATTTGATTATTAGTCACACCATTATTGTCTACTTAATAGACAAAACTCTGAATTATAAGAATTGGACACTAAAAAATAGCTTAACAGGTCATTTTTAACTTATACATTTTGATCACTAATAACATCCTTATTGATCACTAATGTTCTTAACAATGATCACCAATCACATGATTGTTGATCACACAGGTTAGATGGTGGACTAATGTTGTTATAATTGATCACCAATGAGACCTCCAAGCATCAGCCATCCACATAAAAACTCAATTCCAAGCAATAGGGAAAAAAGGAGAGATTGTGTGCAGTCTTTACTAATCTTATTTCCACTGATCACTAATTATATAACTATTAGTCACTAATATTACTTCTATTGATCACCAGAAACACATCTATTTATCACCATGCAGAGAAGGACTGTATTATAAGTATTATGAGTAAGACTGAATAGAAATCGAAATGATCACTAACTTAAATAAGTAGATCAATAACAACACCTATGCTGACAACCAACAAGGGTGTCTCACACATTTTTGCAACAAAGATGAGTATGCTTTTTTTACTACCTCAATTTTAGACATCCTATGTCTTCAACAGGGTGTTACTCAGCTTACGCTAGCTGTGGAACATCTAATGGAGGTTCAACAGCACTATCCTATAACCTTTCCTCTGGTCTTCATCTTCTATCCTTTTCTTGATGTCCTTATTAGTCCATGTGGACATCGTAGGCAAATGTCTCTTCACTGTTTTCTTATTGAACATAACTCTATCAAAGTAAAAACACTTGAGAAATACCAGATGATTAAAAAAAATTGAATTAGTATATGCATTTAGGTAACTTACACACATATGAACAATTTATCACTAATGAACAACTTATTGATCATTAGTAGGTTAATTGTTGATCACTAAGACATTATGTCATTCCTTTTTAAATGATCACTATTTTTCCTTATGTATATTCATCACCAATTTTATGAAGGGATGACTTGTTATATAGGAGAATGCCCCATCAAGAAGAAGATTAAACTGTCAAAATGCACCCCTTTCGTAGCCTTACTCTCCTTATAGCGCCTCACACTATTGATCAGCTTGTTAAATATGAATTGGTACGAGTTTAGGTATGCGATCTGGTTCATATCCTTCATATGTTTTAGGACAGACTTGTTGGAATAGCGATTCGTTGATCCACTGAAAAAGCAATTCACCAAATATATGATTGAAGTTTCTCTTGAAGCTCTGGCCACCATCTTTTTTACCCAATATGAACACAGGTATGCAAGTGACTTCAGGGGTGTTCTGATTAAGTTTCCATTCCTTAAGTCATGCAGCATGCACCTCATCATATTCTTCATCCATGGAAGACTTGGTGATTTTGATGATTTGCCTTGCCCTAGTAAGCACACCTAGGGTCACATATACATCATATATTGTGACCAAAAACTTTTGCCACTCGAAAACCTAAAGCAGATAGAGTTGGGATCAAAGCTCTCTACTAGCCATTTAGAAAACTTACTTGGGAAACCCTCAAGAAGGAAGCAAATTCCATTGATATGACTGCCTCACTCTGGGCTTCATTGAGTTATGCCACCAGTGATGAGACTGAACGTACAGTCATTCTCATAATGAACACCTTCTGGTACGTCTTATTTTCATTGCCACCTCCCTTCTCAAATTTTAAAGGCCGCTCTTGCTGGACTATCTGAAAGTCCTGTGTTGAGCTTCTTGTTTTTTGATATTGCCAAAGCAACACTAGCATTAGATTCAGTATCTTTTTGCTCAATCCCTTGATCACCCTTAGATTTCAATGAAGGCTTGCTCCTCTTTAAAATAGCCTTTACAGTGTTAACAATAATGGTTTCTTCTTCCTGCCCTCTTTGGTCATCATCATAATTGACCTCTTCCTCTTCATAAGTCAGATCATTTTCTTCTTCAACTAAACTATTAGAAATTTCCACCTTAGATATGTGGCCTTTCTGTATTGTAGGCTTTGGTAAACCTTACATCCTCTACAATTGCCTAACAGTGGCTGCCTTCTTCTTCGGCTTCTCCTTCTTTCTTTCCTCTAAGTTCTCCCCTCTTTCTTTGCTTTCAAGTTTTGTGGGGGATTTTTCAAAAAGTTCCTCTTTCTCTTGGGGCTTCTTAGAGATTTCTCAACTCTTTCACCCTTACTTGAAGCCTTTATGGCAACATTCTGCTTACTGCTTTTCTTCTTCTCCTCCCTTTTCCATGCCAAACTCTCATTCAGCAGCTCTTTCTCTCCACTTTTTTGTATAAATTTGTCACCTTTTCCCGCTTCCTTAAGAGATTTGTCCCTCTTTGCCTTCTTCCTTAGAGGCTTCTTAGCTTTCTTTTCCTTTTCTCCATGAGTTTCTTGGGAACTACTTCTTTTTCCTTGTTTGCTTTTTCGGGTGACTTATCACCCATTCCCTTGTCATCTACATGCTTTTCAGGGGCAGCCTCTTTAATGCTCTTCTTCTCAGTCTTCCCTTTGTTCTCAGTCTTCTTCTTTATGAGCTTCTGAGTTGGTTTTCCAAAAACACATTTCTTTTGTGGAGCCTTCTGCGGTGACTTATCACCCTTATCCTTCTTGTGTGTCTCACGCTTCTCATTAGCCTTCTTTTGTTTATGCGTTCTAAGGGGTTGGTCTTCATCATTCTTCTTTTCCTGTGTAGCTTTTTTCGGTGATTTTTCAGATATTAGTTCCTACACTACACTGTTCTCGACATTTATATCACTCTTCCCCTTCTTTTATGGCTATTTCTCAAATGGGGATTGATCTTCAGACCCCTTGTTTTGGTCCGCCTTGTCTTCATTATCAGAATCACTTGTAGCATCGTCATCACTTTCTGTCTTGCAGCAAATACCTTGCATCAATGCTTTTTTCCCCCCTGCCCAGAACTCGTGCTACTTTTCTCAACAAATCCTCTTTAGGACTGCAAAATACAAAAGGCAACCTAGTATACAAATTTAGATGTTAGACTGTAATTAGAATATAGGAATAAGTGGCACCTTTCTGCTTCTTTGGTGAACAGACTTCCAATGTTAACATCTTCAATGACACTGTTAATGGTTTGAGAAATTTGTTCTTCGGTTGGATCATTTTGGCACTATAGTGGAAGTACAAATTTATATATAAAGCATAGAAAAATATAGCATACTCCTATGAAATCATAAAATATCATGTATCACTAATCATAGTTCAAATGATCACTTATCACAACTGCATTAAGTCACAAATATTTAGCATATCATACAAAGTGCAAGGGTAAGGGAGTTATTTATTATAAGTAGTATGTGTGCGTGTTTGAGTTAGTGGTGGCAAAAAGGCAAATTAGCAATCATACCTATATTGGTCACCAACAAAGCATAGCTAATTTGTAGGCGAATCATCATGGTAAGTAAAAAAATTTGTGTTGATCACCAAATTAATTTCTACGGATCAAAAATTACACAAAAAATTCAATTGTAATAAATTATACAAAAAAGGCATCATTTACATAACTAATCACAAATCATATTCAAAATTATCACCAATCACAACTAAAATTGACTACCTATAAGAGGATTGATCACTAAAAAGACAAGGGATCTTAATTTCAACAATTTGGGGTAGGGGGCCAACTGATCATTTAAATAGGTGATCACTAATTATATTTCAAATGATCACCAACCACAACTCTATTAATGACCAACTATAAAAAGCAAAATGTTTGGAATGTATCCACATTAGGGATCAAACAAAACTAATTCTATAAACTATTCAGGAATACATTGTTTGTCAGGCATTTGTCCAGAATTAACTAACTACCAACAATTGGATCCATAATGAAAATCCTAATGATGACTATTGACTTATCAGTGAATCACTAATCAAATTCATATACATCACAAAATGCACAACCAACTGATTTGTTAGCAATGCTGAATACAGATATCATTTTTTATAAAAAGCATTTATTAAAAGGACCATGAATAATTGATACCAAGACAACAGATTTGCTTATCACTAAGCACATAACAACTCAACAATAATCACCAATGTTTTAAGAAAATATTTTGCTTTAAGCAATTATGTCCAACTTGCTTAATATATAAGCACATATCCAAAATGATGACTAATATTATATCAGACAATCACTAATTACCTTTATAATAATCACAAGATACACATGCAACATCATAAACTACACATGTGAGGTGGGTTAGAATTTGAATTATTTTAAAATAATGCACTACAATTAATTAACATACAAACACATATACAAAATAATCACTAACATTATACCTAATGATCACTAATTATCAAACTAATGATCCCAAACTACATATGTAATATAAAAAATATTCACTTAAGGTTTGAAATGCATTTTTAAAGGAAATAGTTAAGCAATTTTAGAAAATGATTTGGTGAAAGCAATCTTCTCTACTTATCCAAAAGGGTCATTTATATCATATAGATCGACCACTAATTACCTTGCTGACAATTGCAAACTAGACAAAGTATCAAAAACTATTCCTAGGGGTTTTTATACAATTCTTATAGGAAATATTCAAAGTGTTTCAGAATTTAAATTTTTTAAAATAAATGTACCAAAATTCTTCAATAGACAAACACATATGTAAACCGATCATGAATACTATACCTAATGATCACTAATTATCTGTAAGACCCGCATTCTTTGCTTTAAGTTAACCTGGCTGTTTTACCTTGTACGCTATAAAAATTCGTATTTTTATTAACTATACAAGTTAAATTATTATTCATGTGCTTATGTGAACGATAATTTTATTAAAAAGACTATTTTTGTCACTATTAATATTATTGTTATTATTAGTTTTGAAAATCTTCGATGATTGTTAGTATGCATTAATATAGATTATTAACAAGTACTAAATCGAGTGAGAACCCGAATACGATTAGGTTATCAACCTTAGAATTAGCTTCGAGGTTTAATAAACCGAGCCTTTATTAATTTGGGGTTTAGAATACGAAGTATTCAGATTAGTAAGACCAAACCGAGCTGGATTTAGCAAGTGAGACCCAGCCAAAACAACACAAAAAAAAGGGGGAGATAAAATAGATCAAAAAAGGGGGCCAAAGCCCCATTTCTTCAGCCAAACACGCAGGGGGGGTTCTCTGCCGAACCCCACGCGAGCCACACGAAGAGAGAGAAAACAGGAGAGAGAGAGATTGAGCGAAAGAGAGATAGAAGGCCGGTGGCGGCGGTGCCGTACCGGTGACTGCCCAGTTTCCAACACACCCTAATAGCCTGAACTCAAGCACAGGGAGAAGGGTCGCGTGAGGGCCATGGTTCGGGGGGGAGTTAGGGTTTTGAAACGTTGGCGCACCCCCCACCAAGACAGCGTTGTTCCGGCGAATGGGTGTGGCCTCGGCATTGAGCCACAACCGAAGGAGGGCTAGGATTAGATTGAGCAGGGATGATCCGAACCAAGTTGCAAAAATGGGTCGAATTGGGGTCCGATTTCGCATGGGTTAGGCGTGGCTGCGATGAGAGGGTTGAAGTCTCAGTCTTCCTGGCCTTCCAGTACTCAAAGTTAAGCCCAGCAGCCTTTGAACGAATCTCTAGCTTGGATTTGAGGTGGGTGTTTCTCGCCTTCTAAGTATTAGTAGTTTCGAAATTGTTTTAACCTTTAAGTTGCGATGCATGTTAACTTTAGTTAGTTTATGCTTGAAAATGACTTCGAATCGTTAAATGTTAGTTTAGTTAGTTCACACTTGAAAAATAGCTTCGAAATGAGTTATGCATGTTTAGAATCCATTCAAGTATACCCAGTCAATACATGCCTGAAAATTTGACTTGAATGGCCACTTCGATGTAATAAACAAATGCCTTGAATCGTATTATGCTTAAGTGGCTTATTTAGACTTGAATAGTAATTTCGATGTAATAAACGAATGCCTTGACTCCTATTATGTTTAAGTGGCTTATTTAGATTCGAATAATAACTTCGATGTAATAAACGAATGCCTTGAATCGTATTATGTTTAAGTGGCTTATTTAGATTTGAATAATGACTTCGATGTAATAAACTAACATCTAGAATCGCATTATGCTTAAATGACTTAATTAGGCTTGAAATGTAACTTTGAGACAATGAATGAACGTCCTGAATCAATACTTGTCTATTTAGTTGAATTATGCGTATGAAATAGCTTTGGAAATAATATTTGAATGACGAACTGGGCATGTTTACGTGCCTTAACTGCAATACATGAATGTAATCGTGTTTTATGCTTAGTTAGTTTAACATAGCTTGCTAAATGTCCGTTTCAAGTTAAGGTTGTATGAATGCCTATATATATATATATATATATATATGTGTGTGTGTGTGTGTGTGTATGGTTATAACCGTTGGTTACAGCACTGCTAATTGTTATTTGTTTGTTCGGTAAGTTAAGCATTGGTCAGTTATGCAAGTTTACATATCGGTTTTTAATATATCATGATGATTAGAATACTAAATTGTGAAATTGAAACCAAGATGGTAGTTGGATGGTTTGAGGTAGAACTATGAGTGGTTCGAGGTCCTGGTCGGTTGCTATGTGAGGAGGGAGTTTGGGTTGTGATTACCGTAATCATGTGGATTGTGAGGCCATATGTGGATCATGTTACTAAGTTGAATTATGAAGTGTTTGAATGTGTACATGTGCACCCCTACCCTTTCTATGTCATTAAGTTTGATTACTTGCATAAGGGTGAGTTTTGAAAAAGAAGGATTTCATGTTTTGAAATGATAATAGCCATAATTATTAGTGCATGATGGCCTATTTTAGCTAAATAAATACAGTTTTGAGAGTGAACTTGCTTGAACGGGGGAATTCCTAAGGAGTTTTACAAAGGTGTGAGTTGCATGATAAAGGATTTCGCTGTGAGAGGCAGCAAACTTATTAGTCATTATGACCAGTTTAAATGGCTAAGATAAGTGCTTAGGGACAATAGATAGAAGTGAACCTGCTTGAACGAGGGAATCCCTCGCCTAAGGAGTAATCCCTAGAGACCCTGACGAGGGTTAAGGTCCAAAAGTTAGTTGCCATCCCGGGAGTAAGAGCTTAGTGTGAGTTAATTTCACTGGGATTGAGTGTAGATCTCTCCCAACCAGGACTTTATTATGATCTTACGCCCAGAGTAGTTTCCTAATAAGTAAGAAAAGCAGTCGGCGTTTCGCCTTTTTAAGTATTTCAGAAAGAAAATTTTTAAGGGTCATTATGAAACCAATATGAAAGAGATTCTATGAAGAATATGAGCCTAAAGAGGCTAAGTAAAGTATTTTCAAAAAAAGAAAAGAAAGATTTTCATGCACATCATGTGAATAAGAATCTAAGTGCAGTATAAATGAAATTCCAAGTACAGCACGGCCATACCCTTGTAATGCATCGAGCATTTGAGTTTGAATGTGCATGTTTAGCTAATAAAAGTTCGTAACATAATCTCTGCTTCATGTGTTTAGCATCTCATATGAGTAAATTAGATAGATAAAGCATAAATCACAAATTATATAACATAATCTATGAAAGAAAGTTCTGTGCTTAGCCTCGATGCTTCCTTAAGTGTTTAACTACCTGTTAGTAAAGAAGTTTGGTCATTTAGAAACCTAGAAATGTGTTTGAATGGTTAAAGTGAAGTTTATGGTTAGTAATACTTCCATAAGAATTTTATGAATGCATAATATGATAGTAAAGTATAATTACATGATATGTAACTATTAAAGATATTATTGCCTGCAATGGTTTTGGTTTTAAGGGGGTCGGGGGACACTCCCTGAGCGTGTGGTTGCTTATCCCACTACACTTTCCCTTTTTTTCCTAGGTTTTCTTTGTGACAGGTGAAAATCAAGCCACTTATGCGGAGTTGAAGTTTACCCCTGGTTGAGTTATGTGTGCCTTATAGAAGTAGGCTCATGAGTTTAACGATGTAACATAACGTATTCCTAGTTTGTAATTGTTGTAAATTAAGTTTTCTAACTCATATAATGCATACTGTTTATGAGTCGCTCTGTATGGCCGTGTGAGCCAACTATCTGATTAGTTAGATGTCTTTACTTGAAATTAGCTGTGTTTTGGGATGTAAACCCCTGTACTCTGGTTGTGTAGACCGTTGAGTTGTACCTTTTACTTTCCCTATATTAATGAACTATTCTGTTTGGTGTATTCCGAGCAAGTTGCTCGTTGAGTTATGAACTCCGGCGTGTGGCCATTGAGCTTCTTTTAAATGTTTTACGCTTCCATTGGTTTGCAGGGGTTTATTGTAAGGCTTTTAGCCTGGAAACGGTCAATTTTTAGGGGAAATTCTATCCGTTTCGCCCCAGAATTTAAATAGAAAGTTAAGAAAACGTAACGCTCCTAGCTCTAGAGGCGGGGGGGTTACATTATCTAACTAATGATCACAAACTAGACATGTAATATACAAATATTCACATAAAGTATGAAATACATTTTTTACCTCTTAAAAGGTGATTGTTCTCCATTTCCTTGACTTGTCTTTTAAACTTTCTTTGTGGCTTTCAGTTCTTAGTAGCAAACTCTAGACAAAAACCAAATGTTTATCAAACTGAAAGATTAAGTAAAATAACTCCCTCAAAAACACACTATGTCACTAAAATTTCATCACATTGTACAATATTAATAGAAAAATAAATTTAGACTCAAAAAAGACGGTTAATAAGTTAAAGATATGCGAATGGTAGATTTCTAGGAACCAAATGACATTTTTTTAGTTCAAAACCAGAGTACAAGGTTTTAAAAGTAGATTTCAAAGTAGATTTTGTTGAGTATATTTAGTTTTGATGATAACAAATCCAAGTGTAAAACCTTGTCCAAGCAATGTTGCTCCAAACACGATCTCCAAACAGGCCTAACTGGTGTTTGTGATCTTTATTGTATTAACTGGTTTGCTACATGTGAGAACAAGTCTTCAAAACAGGTTTTACTTGGTGATTCTATATTAAGTCAAGAACACCCTCTCGACAGTTGATTGTAAGGCATGTTCCTGAACTCTAGCAATGCAAAGAACAACCCCAGCAAACAAGGTGGCCTTGGTGTTCACAGCAGCTCTACAAATCTTAGACAAGTTGACTGGTTCAAAACAAGAAGTCTTGGGTATATAGGTTTTATTTATTTAGACTCTTGTTAATATGCCAATCTTGAAAGTATCATTTTTAGCACTTCTTGAAAACGGTTTTCGAAAAGTTGCTTTGGGACACCATTACCAAACAACCCTGCAAACAGGGTGCCTAGGGTGTTCTCAAAAACTGCAGCAGCTACATCAGTCTTATCTGGAAATTTACTTCGGTTGGCTGCCAGATCTAAAAAGGTTCGTTTTGAATATTGCAAAACCGTTTTTGCTAAAGATTTCTCTTGAAAAGATTCTTATCCCTTATTTTTAGGTCTTGATTGAATTTGGGATAAATCAAGATTTTATCCTTTTCAAGACTAGACTACTCGGCCAAGATATTTTAAAGAAAATCTTCCCTTCTCTCTTAGCCGTTGGAAATCTTTGATGAATCTTCTAAGCGACTAAAAATAGAGGATTTTTTCCTATCTTTTGAAATAATAGCCGTTGGGTTGTGCGTTTAAATATTGAAATTCTCTCTCCCATTCGACAATCCAGTTTTTGCAAAGAAGTAAGAGATTTTTAGAGCTGAATTTCAAAGAGAAAAACCGTGAGAAGATTGTGCTTAATTGAGCTTTCAATTTCTTGGTATAATAGGACTTCATTGTACCTTACATCTGCTTAAGTCAGAAGCACCCCAGTAAGGTGTTTTGTACCCCTGTTCTCAGAACATAAAGTGAGTGAGTGTGTCCTCCGTCGTGTGGACTTTGGACGTGTCCTATCTGGTGAGATTGGACGTAGTGTAACCTGTCTTAGGGAAGAAGGTTACGTGGGTTACAAGTTGTAACAAGGAGTGTTGCTTTTGTAACGTTTTCAGCCCGTTAGTGAAGTGGTTAAATCCTACACGAGGTACGTCGTGGTTTTTCACACCTCAGTTGGGCTAGAGGTGTTTTCCACGTAAAAATTGTGTGTGCTTTATTTCCACATTTATTACTTTGAATTTCGCTACTGAATCAATTGAGAACAACCGCTATAAACAAGGGGTAAGGTTGTTTGTGATTTACAAACAATCTCTGCAATCAAGTGCTACGGTTGTTTGTCAGTTCTTAGGCGAAAATCGACCACCACAATTCACCCCCCCTCTTGTGGTTGTGTACTCTTGGAATTCAACAAGTGGTATCAGAGCGGGTTCTCTCAAAAGGGCTAACACCTTGAGAGATTCTAAAGATGAGTACACCACAAGGAATCCTTGAAGGGCAATCCATTACTCGTCCACCCTATTTCAACGGCCAACATTATAGTTGGTGGAAGAATAGGCTGGAGAACTATATTCAGTCAGAAGATTATGAATTGTGGATGCTCATCAAGAACGGGCCCCTTGTTCCCACCAAGGTGCTTGAAGATGGTAAGAAGGTTCCCAAGGAACCCATAGAGTTTGATGGTGAAGACTATAAGAAAATGGAAAAGAATGCCAAGGCCAAGAAGCTATTATATTTTGGCCTAGGTCCAGGTGAATATACACGTATCTCAAAATGTGAGTCAGCTCAGGAGATATGGAATGCCCTCCAAGTAGCTCATGAAGGAACAAGTCAAGTCAAACAATCACGTATTGAGCTACTTATGAGGCAATATGAGTTGTTTGATATGGGTGATCGTGGGAACGTGATGGATATGTACACACGCTTCACCCACATAACAAACGAGCTAAAATCCCTGGGAAAATCCTTCGCCACAGAAGAGCTGGTGAGGAAGATTCTAAGGATTTTACCTCGGTCTTGGGAAGCGAAGGTGACAGCCATCCAAGAAGCTAAAGACATAAACAAGATCACCCTCGACGAGTTGATTGGCAATCTTCAAACCTATGAACTCAGAAAGAACTCACAATAAAAAGAGGAGCAGAAGAAGAATCGTGGGCTTGCCTTGAAAGCACAAGAGGATGATGACTCTGACCTTGAGGATGAAGAGATGGCCTTAATAACAAGAAAGTTCAAGAAATTCTTCAAAAAGGTCAAAGAAAACAGCAAAAGAAAAGACTTCAGTAAGTCCAGAAACACCCCCCGAGAACAGTTCACAGGGTGTTTCAAGTGTGGCAAACCAGATCACATTGTGGAGAACTGTCCACTACTTCGAGAAGAGCAAGAGCAAGAACACCTCAGGAAACAAGGTAGAAAACAAGCTGCAAGCAGTTCTGGGAGACGATTCTCGAAGGCTATGCTTGCTGCCCGGGGAGATTCCTCTGAGGATGAAGGTGAGTCTGAAACTGATGAAGGTGCTGTAGCTATCATGGCACAAAGTGACACGGATTCAGATGATGAATCAACAAACAGTCTTACTGATCTCAAGAACAAGGTACGTGGTCTCAATAAAACAACTCTCGAAGAACTTTTGTATACCTTGATGGATACTTGTGCTGAATTGAAACGAGATGTCCGAGACCTAGAACTAGAAAATGAGATCCTTAAAAATGAAAAACTGGGCTTACCTGAAAATACTAATACGCTCAAAGAAAACCTCTTTATAAAAGAAGGAGATTATTCTCGAATGGAGGAAAAACTCTTTGAGGTGGAAGGAATGGTTGAGTCCTTGCTCAGGGAGAACAAGGGTGTGCATGCTAATATAGAAAAACTGGAAACCGAGCTTATCACAACCAAGCGCTGGAACAAGTCCTCACAAGCCCTTGATTGGTTAAACACTCACCACAGTCGAAACAAAAAGGTACTTGGATATAAGCCTAAACGGACCGTTTACCCAATACATAGAAAGTATGTGGGATTACCTGAAAACATCGTTTGCTTTTATTATGGTAAAACGGGTCATTATAGATACACTTGCCCTTTAAGAAAACATGCCAATGAAAAGAATGAAAGGTATGTGAAACAAATCTGGATTAGAAAAGATGAGTTTTACATGTCTAAAAGAATAGGACCCAAGTGGATCTGGGTTCCCAAAACTAACCCGTGATTTGTTTTGCAGGCTGAAGTGAGAGAGAACAACCTTACGAACACCCCCACTAACACCCTTGAAAACAGGCAGTTGTGGTTTGTTGATAGTGGGTGTTCATGGCACATGACTGGTGAAAGATCAAATTTTCTCTCACTTACAGCTTTGAATGGTGGGAGTGTAGCATTTGGGAACGGCAAGTCTGGGACAATTGTCGGTGTAGGTAATATTGGTAAAACTCTCTCCCACTCAATTGATAATGTGCACTTAGTTGATGGGTTAAACACAATTTGCTAAGTGTGTCCCAACTGTGTGACAAGAACAACCTAGTACTGTTTTCAAAAACACGTTGCTTGGTTGTGAATGACGACACAGGAGATGTTGTGCTGAGGGGGAAGCGATGTCAAAATGTTTATAAAGTTTGTATTTTCACTCTTCCCCAAAATAATCTGACTTGTTTAAATGCATTAAATGATGATATAATGCTATGGCACAAGAGACTAGGTCATGCAAGCCTGTCCTTATTAAACAAACTTGTTTCCAAAGATTTGGTTGTGGGACTACCTTCCATTAAGTATAATGATGACAAGGTATGTGAAGCTTGTGCAAAAGGAAAACAAGTCAGATCTTCTTTTACATCGAAAAAAAGTGTAAGCACTACCCGACCTCTAGAATTATTACACATTGATTTGTGTGGTCCCATGAGGATAACTAGTAGAAGTGGGAAAAAGTTTATGCTTGTTGTAGTGGATGATTACTCTCAATTTACTTGGACCTTGTTTTTGGCATCCAAAGATGAAACCTTTGAGAATTTTATTGCCTTTCTCGAAAAGGTTGAAAAGAGAGTAGGACACTCCTTAATTAGCTTGAGATCTAATCATGGAACTGAGTTTGAAAATGCAAGTTTTATCAACTATTGTAATGAACATGGTGTTGATCATAACTTCTCAGCTCCAAGAACAACCCAACAAAATGGGGTGGTTGAGCGCAAAAATCGCACCCTGGAAGACATGACCAGAACAATGCTTATTGCTAGTGGTCTTCCTAGGTATTTCTAGGCAGAAGCATTGAACACCTCATGTTACATTATAAATAGATGCATGATCGGACCCATTTTGAACAAAACTCCTTATAAACTTTTCAAGGGCAGAAAACTCAATATTACGCACCTAAGAACATTTGGTTGTAGGTGTTTTATGCATAATAATGGGAAGGATGCCTTAGGAAAGTTTGACCCTAGGAGTGATGAGGCAATATTTCTTAGCTATTCTTCTCACAGCAAGGCATACAAAGTCTTTAACAAAAGGACCTTGTGTGTTGAGGAAAGTGTGCATGTGCTTTTTAATGAATCTAACCTGTTGAGTGAGAATGATGCACAGGAAGATGAACTTGAATTAGGTCTTGTTCGAAAAGAAGTGTTGCTCCAAGATAAACGAGGTAAGAACACCATGAAGAAAACAACTCCTGAAGGTGTTCCTCAGAACAGTAGGCAAGGTGAACACCAAACAGGGGGAAACACCGTTGAACCCTGTTCGGGACCATGTTCTTCAGGAACAGCCTTACAAACAGGTGCAGAAACAGGCTCAGGAGATGATCATAAGCTTGATATTACGACTAGAGTAGAGCATGGGTCTGTGGATCCTCTTACTCCACGACCATGGAAGTACATAGTTCGCACCCCCTTGATCAAATTCTGTTTGATATTAACAGTGGAGTGCAAACTAGGTCTAAGCTTAAGAATTTCTGTGCTTTCTATGCTTTTCTCTCTAATATTGAGCCAAAAAGTGTGAATGAAGCTCTTGCAGATTCAGATTGGGTCACGGCAATGCAAGAAGAGCTCCATCAATTTGAAAGAAACAAAGTATGGCACCTTGTCCCTAAACCTGCAGAGAGAACAATCATTGGAACCAAGTGGGTGTTCCGAAACAAACTGGATGAGTCAGAAACAGTCACTAGGAACAAGGCACGGCTGGTTGTTCAAGGGTATAATCAAGAAGAAGGAATCGATTATGAAGAAACCTTTGCACCAGTTGCTAGAATTGAGGCTATTCGAATCTTAATAGCCTTTGCAGCTCATATGGAAATCAAGCTATGTCAAATGGACGTGAAAAGTGCATTCCTCAACGGATACCTTAAAGAAGAGGTGTATGTCAAACAACCCCCTGGTTTTGAAAACAGTGATTTTCCTAACCATGTTTTCAAACTTGACAAAGCTCTTTATGGCCTAAAACAAGCTCCTAGAGCTTGGTACGAACGGTTGTCAAGTTTTGTAATTGAAAATGATTTTAGAAGAGGCAAGGTAGACAATACCTTATTTCTAAAATCTAAGGGGGAACATTTATTGATTGTCCAAATATATGTTGATGACATTATATTTAGTGCAACTCATCATGATTTATGCAATGAATTTTCAAATATGATGAGGAATGAGTTTGAGATGAGCATGATGGGTGAGCTTAATTTTTTCTTAGGCTTACAAATCAAGCAAACTCCAACCGGCACCATGATCCATCA
>JAKOGI010003685.1:0-45420 GCA_029747015.1 Carnegiea gigantea
GATGACAGGGAGACTTTCCCTAAGGTCTCTACTTGGAACTGATTGTCTCCTAAGTCATAGATTTATACAAATGAAGGGTTATGCTCATCCAATACATTAATGTTTGATTCATTGCAAGAGTATGTGAGTGCAGGCTTCTAAGGTCGTCTCATCATGCTTTAGATATGTGTGTATGCAGTTATTCAGCTATAATATGGATTCATAGAATTCACGGAATGCAGATCACATGTCAGAGGTCATGTCATGCCCTTATTTACAAAACTTAAATCATTGGCTAATCAAGCCACATGCCAACCCAACTTAAGTCAAGCAAATACCAAGATACGTATTTACTAAGCCAATAATTCACAGAATACTTGAAAACTGCGCATGATGACATGACCCCAAGTATTCTACCATGCTACTTTCTTACACATGAGATATATATCTCTATAGACGTGATTCATGTAAATATAGCTCTATTGTCAGATAGTCATGCATTACATACATTAAGTTCAACCAGTCCAATTATAACACGAGAAAACAGTATTGATGGGCTGTACATAATCTTTCAAGAGTCACGTCGTGTAACTAACTGCACAAAGTCAAATTTTTCTAACTAATACAGTTACATGTTTAATCAAATTCAAGCAAGCAGTTGCCGAAACTCATTTTGTTGGTATTTGATCACAAACACATCAATAGCCTTATAGGTACGTGTTAAGGTCTTATGAGGTACACCTGTCTCAAAGGTGATCATAGGAGTACTACTGCTTATGTCACTCACCTTAGTAGGGATTGTTTACTACGTATAATTCCAAAGTCTACCATGTTCTTTCTCCCTAATGCTTTCTAGGCATATCTGGGTTCATTCGAGCCAAAACATTGTCACCCCATTCACGAATAACAATTCATATAATTTAAAAAAGAACAACTGATGCATGGTTTAGGCAATAATGTCAAAGAGGAGAAACAGTAGGCATACTATGCAATGTTTAATGAGGTCCTACCATTAGCATTTAGTTTTTCAAGCATGCATGCGAAAATATCTCCTAATTTCACTCAGGCAATTCAAAATTCAAAAATAGAAGATATCGTTTAGTAGGATTATCAATTATAGAAACCAATCACGACACGTATAGTACAATGGCATGTACTTAGAAACCTAAGCTCTAGCTTGTTCATCATAGCTAAAGAATGCAAAGTAAAACTTGACTCGGCAGCGAAAAGGCATTAACATTTCGAAACTTCGGATTTCAAAGGTGAAAAATAGCTGATCTGTTTTGAACTTCTTCTCTACCAACCTTTGAGTACGTCTGCTCACTCCATTATGGGGCTTGAGGAGCAAATCGCACTTTAGGGGTAAAGATGGGCTTAGAGTTAAGGCTTTCCAATCATTCAATTCCAAATCATTAAGGCGTATAAGCAAACAAGCAAACAACCTTCGATTGAATTAACACTTAACTCATTCATGAGAATACAAGTTATTCGGCTTACACCCTTGACAGTTCATTCATTCACTCGATTAGTGAGCTCACTCGAGCCACACCTAGCTGGCTAAATGTGCCAACATTCACATCAAATGTGCATTTATAGACCTAGTAGGTATATATCACATCATTCTGAACGCGTTCCTATCGGACTATATGAATGCAAGACTTAGATCGCGACCTATAGTCGCAGGACCATGCTCTGATACCATCCATGTAACACCCCCAGCCCCTAGGGTCGGGAGTGCTACATTTTCTTAACTTCTCACTTAGATTCTGGGATAAAACGGATAGAGTTTTCCCCAAAAACTAACCGTTTCCAGGCTAAAAGCTTTACAATAAGTCCCTGTAAATCAACGGAAGCGTAAAAAAACATTTAAAAGAAGCTCAACGGCCACACGCTGGAGTTCATAACTTAACGAGCCACCCACTCGGAGTACACCAAACAGAATAGTTCATTAATACAGAAGAAATGAAAGGTACAACTCAACGATTCATACAACCGGAGTATTGAGGTTTACATCCCAAAACACAGCCAATTTCGAGTGGAGACATCTAACCAATCAGATGGTTGGCTCACACGGCCATACAGAGCGACTCATAAACAATATGCATTATATGAGTTAGAAAACTTGGTTTACAACAATTATAAACTAGGAATACGTTATATTATATCGTCGACTCATGAAACTACTTCTATATGGCACACATAACTCTTTTTCAACCAGGGGTAAACTTCAACTCCGCATAAGTAGCTTGACTTTCACCTGTCATAAAGACAACCTGGGAAAAGAGAAAAGAGTAGTGGGGTGAGCAACCACACGCTCAGTGAGTGTCTCCCAACCCCCTTAAAACCAAAACCGTTGCAGGTAGTAATATCTTTACTAGTCACATATCACGTATCCATACTTTACTATCATATTAGGCATTCATAAAATTCTTATGGTGACACCCCTAGCCATAAACTTCACTTTAAGTACTCAAACACATTTCTAGGTCTCTAAATGACCAAACTTCTTTACTAACAGGTAGTTAAACACTTCAATAAGTGACGAGGCTAAGTACAGAGACTTTCTTTTTTATAAACATAACTTCTTAGCATTCTATTCGAACTATGCATGAAACCCTATTCATATGATGTGCACATGAGATTATCCCTTTTTATAATGTTACTTTTCTTAGTATTTCATTCATATGATATGCATAAGACATACACATTTCACGTCTCAATCAAATCTCATTCGTAGGGTATGCATAAAATATACTCATAAGACTTTCTTTTCATATTCGTGTCTTACTTAGCATCTCATTCATAAGTTATACTTAGAACATGCACATGTTATACACAGGAAGCTTTCTTTATTTTTACTGAAAACACTTCATTTAGCCTCTTGGAGCTCATAAAGACTCTTCCCTTAGCCTCTTGAGGCTCATATTCTTTTAAAAAAATCTCTTTCATCTTGGTCTCATAATGACCCTTAAAAAATTTCTTTCAGAAATACTTAAAAAGGCAAAACGTCGACTGCTTTTCTTATTTAATAATAAACTACTCTGGGCATAAGATCATCATAAAGTGCTGGTTGGGAGAGATCTACACTCAAGCCCAGTAAGATTAACTCACACTAAGCTCTTACTCCCGGGATGGCAACTAACTTTGGACCTTAACCCTCATCAGAGTCTCTAGGGATTACTCCCTAGGCTAGGGATTCCCCCGTTCAAGTAGGTTCACTCCCATCTATTATCCCTAAGCACTTATCTTAGTAATTTAAACTGGTCATAATGACTAATAAGTTTGCTGCCTCTCACAGCGAAATCCTTTATCATGCAACTCACGCCTTTGTAAAACGCTTTAGGGATTCCCCCGTTGAAGCAGGTTCACTCCCAAAACTATATTCATTTAGTTAAAACATGCCATCATGCACTAATATTTATGGCTACTATCACTGCAAAACATGAAATCCTTCTTTGGAAGGCTCACCCTTGCGCACATAATGTAACTTGAGGACATGGAAAGGAAGGGGGTCCACATATATCACATTCAAGCACTTCAAAATTAATTCAGCACAATGAGCCACACATAGCCTCATAATCTACACGATTGCGGTTAATTCACAACCCAGACTCCCTCCTCACAAGCATCGCACCACAAAGAACCTCGAACCACTCATAGTTCTACCTCAAACCATCCAACTACTATCTCGATTTTTAATTCATCAATCATAACACATTATCATGGTAGCCTACAAAAGGGATAGGATTTATGCACTTACTTGGGCAAGCAGCACCATCCAACGGTGTATTACCGCAAACATGCACACACATATATATATACACACACACACACACACACACACACACACACACATATATATATATATATATATATATATATATATATAACCACGTCCACATTTATAACTGTAATGCCTTAACGAACCAACTTAACTAGTTAAACATGAATTTTATCGCATTCGAGGTGTTCATATACCATTACAAACTTCTATTCAGACATTAAGGTGTTCGTTTATCATATCAAAATTACTATTTAAGCATGCATTAACCAATTAGGCAAACATCAATCAAGGGTTCTGTTCATCATAACAAACTTACTATTATAGCCTAATTACGGCATTTAAGCATAATGCGATTCAGGGCATTCATTTATTTCGAAGTTATTGAACGATCACGATTTAACTAAGCATATATACAACGATTCTAAGCATGTAAAGTTTACTTTGAAGTTATTAAACGATCATGAGTCAACTAATCGTACATATAATGATTCTGAGCACTTATAGATTACTTCGAAGTTATTGAACCATTATAAATTAACTAAACGTCCATACGTCGATTCTAAACATTTATAATTCATTTCGAAGTCAATAAACGATTATGAATTAACTAAACATATATACATCAATTCTAAACCTTCATAATTCATTTTGAACTAACTTTTCAGGCATGTATAAACTTACCATATTCGAATCGATTCTAAACATATACAATCCATTTCGAACTAACTTTTCAAGCATGTACAAACTTAACATATTCGCATCGATTCTAAACATATATAATCCATTTCGAACTAACTTTTCAAGCATGTATAAACTTACCATATTCGAATTGATTCTAAAGATGCATAGCTTCTCATCACATAATCCATGAAATTAACTAAACCTAAGCTGACATAAATCATCGTTTAGGTTAAAACGTTTCGAAATTAATACTAATTTAGGAGGCGAGGAACACCCACCTCCATTCTATGTTAGAAGACCCGTTCTAAGGGCTTTGGTTCGACTTTAGGATCGGAAAACCTCAATCCTTGATCCAATTAGTCCCGAATGCACGTCCAACTGATGAACCCGAAGCCCTAGCCTGTTGCCTTACTTGAACCGAACCCTAACTCCCAAATTTGGTGACGTTTGTGGCTGATTTGGGTCGAATTCGGCCACTCGACTTATGGGGAACATCCATTTTGGGTGTTTGGCCGGATTCCGTCATGTGGGTGGTGTCTCGACCCCCAAAACACGGCTACCCAGTTTTGCTTCGCGGTGAGGAGGGGCGAAAAATGGGTTGGTGGTGGTTGGCTGCACACAGGGACCGCCGTGGTCCCTCCCTGGCTTGCAGGCGACGGCCAGCCACTCGCTGGCGTCGTGGTGCTCCGTCAGCTTCCCCCTCTCTCTTACTGGTGTGGGTCGCCGGGGGCTGGGTTGAGATCCCCCCTCCTGTGTCGTGTCTTTTTCTTTGATCGAGTAAGGGCTTCGGCGCCTTATTTGCTCCCCCTTTTTTTTTGTCGCTTGCCCATTCAGCTAACATCGCCTGTCTAATTTCTAATATCAGGCCTCATATCCTATCCCGAATCGATAATACAATCCTTCGTCGATTATTCGATCCTAAATACGTCTAGATTCGATTTATAAACCACAAACTAATTCTAAGGTTGAAATCCTAATCATATTCGAGAAACGAATAAATAAATCGAATAACGACTAAATTAAACTATTGATATAATTTAAAAGCACTAATAGCACGAATTAACTTGAAAATCAATAATACCAGTTATAATTCTTTTTAATAAAATTATCATTCACATAAGCATATTGATAATAATTTAACTTATATAGTGAATAAAAATACGAATTTATAACGTAAAAGGGTAATACATTTAGCTTAACGGGAAACAAGGAATGCAGGTCTCACACAATATCTTGATTTACTCCAAAGACAGAAATGAACCCATTTGAGAATGGTGTTGTAGACCTTGAGTGAACATCAATTACATAGCAAATGTAAGAAATATGAGTTCTGGTTAGAAGAAGTGGTATTTTTGGAACTTGTGGTTTCAAAGAAAGGGATTAAGGTTGATTTGAAGAAGGTGAAAGCAATTACAGAGTGTCCAAGGCTCACCAATGTTATTGAGTTTACAAACGTTTCTAGTTTAGCAAAGTATTATCGAGTTTCGGGAAGGATTTATCAAAGATCGGATTTGTTTAAGAAAGCTACAAAAATAGCAAGAAGATAAAGTGGTAGCTTATACCTAGGACTAGCAGTTAGGGTTTTTGCACTAAAATTTGAAAACATTACTTGTATGGAGTGCCTTGTGAAATCTATACTGATCATCGAAGCCTGAAGTACATTTTCACTCATAAGAAGATCAATCTAAGACAAAGGCATTCACTAGAATTTCTTAAAGATTGCGACTTGCAGATCTAATATCACCTAGGAAACGTAAATGTTGTAGCAGGTGCCTTAACTAGGAAGGCACAACATACCCTTAACAATGTAGTCATACTCAGTTGAACCTCTTGAGAGAGCTTGAGAACTTGGATGTTCTATTGTGTCACATGGGCAAGCATCTAAAAATATAAATGTATCTAACTCTTTTGAGTTGGAACCTATAGTACTTAGTAACCTAGGATAAACATTTGTATTTGAAGAAAGCATGAAACTCCCAGCGCTCGATGTTGTGACAATACTAGCAGAGAATTTTACATGAAATATCAGGGTAAAATGACGCAGACATTGGGGTCAAAATCATCTTTTAGGTCATGAAGATCTTTTTTAACATTTAATGAGGTGACATACATCAAAAGACTCTTAAAAACAGACCATTATAACCAATAGAAAAGCTATGCTGATAAAAGAAGAAAATCCATCGAGTTTTAAGTAGATGATAAGGTTTTTTTTTCCAAAAGGTTTGCAACCTAAGGGTATAAGGAGGTTGAAGTCCAAGCTAAATTAAGGCCAAGATTTATTAGACTATGTAAGTTTATTAAAAGATCGAATCTAATAGCTTGTCAACTAGATCTGCTTATATAACTCAAACACGTGTGTAACGTGATCCTCACCTCACACCGCAGGCAGTACGTTTTAGATCCTGACTACACTCTCTTAACTGAACCCATTACGGTTAATAAGGGTCTAGTGTTTGAAGAGCACCCAGTCCAGATAGTAGGTCGTAGGATTAAGCAGCTATGCATCAAGCAAATACCATTAATCAAAGAATATTAGGCAAATCATACCTCCTAGAAGCCACATGGTCATACTAAGAATGACATGCAAGCCAAGTATCCACATCTATTTGAGATAAACTTGAATGTTTTGTCAAAGCTCATATGTTTCGGGGACAAAACTCATTAAGGGGGAAAGGTTGTAATAGCCTGACCCTAAATCATGTTTGTTTATTTAATTAAGTGATGTTGTTATTTTTTATCGCATTTAATCATTCTAGTTGGAAAAATTCCTTTTAGGCCCTACTTGCAATTTAGGTTTCACTATCGTAAAATTTCGGGTGAATTGATAGCCAACCTTGATAAATATGTTTTAAAGGATTAAATTATTTTTCACAACATCAAACAAATTTAATTCTAAGCTACACAAAAAAATTTGAGTGTAATGGAGCACTATTTTTCCCGTGCCCAACTCAGTTGAGCCCAATCTGTGGCCCAAAAGTTGGCGTGGTTGATTTTGTTTAATCACCCTTATTTGTGCTTAATATCAATTAGCAAAAGCTACTTTATGTCCATAGAAAAGCAATCAAGTAACTAGATAGAGCAAACAAATATCAAATAAAGGCGAAATCCCATTTTACTTCTTCCTTTTCTCTCTCTTCTCCTCCTCCACCCCCATGGCAGCTTGAGCCTTGCTGCTGCCACCACTATTCACAAATGAAAATAGCTACCAACCGCCACAAGAGAACCACCAGATGACCACTAGCCGCCACCTAAATAGCCAGCCACCTCCCCGCACTCTTAAAACATCAATTCCACCCTCTTTTTCAAGCTTAAGGTGAGTAAATCTTAACTCTCTTCTTGTTGATTTTTACTTTTGACTCTTATTTTTCTTATTTTTGATTATTAATCATGTTGTTTGGATAGAAACAAGAGTTAATTTGATGTTTTAATTGATTAGTTAATCTTAAAAGCAAGTAAAGATTGAGGTTGTTCATGGTCAAGCAAGCTTAAGTTAAAATGGTGTTTATGGATTCTTTTCTAGCTAATTTGGTAATCATTAGCCTTAAAAATGATTGTGGTCGTGTTGCTATGGTTTTGGATGAGATCAAGGTGAATTTAAGTTGGTTACAAGCTAGGGTTTTCCTGATTATGCATGGTTTAGTTTACTCTTGGTATCAAGCATGTTATTTTTGTGTACTTAGATGAGAAATGAATCTTGGATGTGTTATTAGCTTGGAAAATGACTTGGTATGACTCTTGTGAGAAAGGGGTAGATTGTGAAAATTTTATCGATTTTATGTAAGAGGTCACTTTGCTCATTTATGCAAATAAGTGAGATTGTGGATATGTTTTGAGTGATTTTGTGGAGAGAAGAATTAAGAATTTGATGAACATGATTATGGAGTAAAAATTGGGTATCATGGTTATGTAAGGTGATGTTGAGGAACCATTCATGGTTTAGTAATTTTAACAAGTGATTTTAGAGGGAATTATGTGAAAAAAAGGGGGGTTGAAAATGTGGGCAACCAGCTGCGTTGAGACCTAGAATAGGGTTCTATTTATGAATAAACTGGTATTGCGTGGGATATTAAAAATTGTGATTTTGGTGTGTAGATAGATCAATGAATTATCCTTTAGATTCCTTTTGAATCACTTTAGTCCGAGTTCTGTGGAAAATGTTATGGCCGTTTTGCTAGCTAAGACTGTGTAGGTTAGGCTGAAACTATGCACAGTTGTGTTTAAGATCAATTTTAGGAATGGTATTATGGGAATTGTATTTTGTACTATGAATGAATGTTTTGAGTGACTTCCTAATCTTTCTATGTTGGGGTTTTAGGTCTCTATTTCAGGTTAAGGGTGAAAGTTATGAATTTTCTCAGGGGAACCTTGAATCAATAGGAACTTTGATTGTACTTAGAGGCTTATTTGGTTTAGGAAACTAAGTTGTATGGCATGTGCAATGAAATTAGAGAAGTGGGGAGATTGATAACTCAAGTCAGTGTTTGTTGGTCCAAACCAGTGTGTTTAAACTTATTCTGAACCTACCACCACTCTAACTTCCCTCAAACCTTTGTTATCTATCTTACAAATATCAAAATCCACATTCTACTTATGACTATTGAAGTCCTTTCATTATAGCCTCAATTATTTTATTTGGTCTATTTTACTCTAATTTATTTTACTTCAAGTTCAATGACGCTAACTTATTTATTTTTTAAAATCGTTTTAGTATAACTTATCTTATATTGAATTGTTTAAATTGTGGATGCCATTTTTATTAATCAATTTTCATGAAGTTACAAATTATGGGAGTGAAAGTTGTTTACTAATTACATTTACATATGACCACATTTCGTAAGCAGAAACGGGGCCTAGTCTATCATTTCTTATTGTGTATAAGTATCATCAAATGAGATTGTATTTTAAAGATTTCAGGTATATTAATTCCTCGTATCTTTATATATCAACACGTATTTATCAAATTTTAATGTTTTGGTAAGTACATCAATGAATCTATTTAATTCGTGATTTGTCACATAATTAGTGACCCCATCAGTTACCAGTTACAGGGCATTGCCCTTCAATTACCCGCATGGCTTTAGGCCAGGTCTCCCAATCGACTTGACAGGTGTACACCTATTCATAGATTGTAACAACATTATGCGGGTTCACTATCAGATAATAATTAGTAATTGCAGTTTATAATCATCTCATTCACTGTTTTAACTTAAAATGAATTGCAAATTGGGTGCCCGATTAATTTATGTAAAGATCATTTAGCAATATAGGAATGCACGTACTGAGCTTTGGCTCGTAGTTTGAAATATTTTTCATATTTTGTTTTAGGCAAATGCTTAGTGAATCGCCCTCATGCTAACTAACCAGTTGAAGAAAACAAGTTGAGCAAAGGAATCTGGATGGATCAATGGTGACATAGTACATACATACTTTGAAGTTGTATTTTAAAATCTTCAGTGGATGGAGGTGTAGATTATATGGTGAATTGTTTTACTTTAGTGTATAAACCTTATGTTGGTTAACAGTTGACTGTATATGGTTTGATTATGTATGAATGTTTATAATTGAAGCCATGCCTAACTATGTTATTTCTAGTACACATGCTTCAAGCCTTGTCCTTTTGGACGGCGGTAACGCCTTGATCATTGGGTTTATCAGTTGTAATTGAGGGAATCAGAATAGTGATTGCAAACAGTGAAACATACTCAATTAGGGGCATTACACCCTCAGTGCCCTCCCTTTGTCCTCATGCTCACCACGCACCATCTTGGGTGCCATCATCACCATCCATAATAGTGCTAATCGCATTTATGAGAAAGGGGTTTGAATGAGCATAAAAGCAAGGGGTAGTAGTGATTTTGTCTAGGTAGGGGGTTTTTAGGGTTCAATTTCCAGCATGGTTCAATGTAGATTTTAGGTTTTAGTTTAGCTTTCATTTTGGAAATTCTCCTCTATTTCTTGATTTTTCATCTTCAGACATGCTTTTTGTCTCTATAACTTGATTGAGGGAGATGGCCATTAACAGCTACTAACGGTTTAGTGGGATAGGATAACATTGAAAAGTTAGACCTAAGTTGGAAATTGATGCTCTTGCTTTACTTTCTACTAAAGTCAAAGTCATGACTCAAAGATTAGACCATCTAAATGTTAATGCTTTGAATTCATATGTCTCTCCTGCTTAATATGAAATTTATGGTTATGTTGACCACTTGGATGTGAATTTCTAAGTTGGGAGTCCTTTTACCCAAGACACTAGTGATTAAATCAACAACTTTAATTCTAAACTGACCAATGACGCTTTTCCAATACTTATAGTCTGCGTTGGATGAATAACCCAAATTTCTCTTATAAATCTAACCCTCTTACTATGCCTCAAATGAATGGTAAACATCATTAGCTTGGAAAGAACTCCCTTTCCTCAATAGGTTTCCCAAATCTATTACATAGAATTGAAGATGGAAATGCTTATGACACAATGAAAGCAAGATTCCAGCTACCGGAGAACTAAGAACAAAGTGCTTTCCCCCTTTTTTCAGCCAACGAGTGAATTAAATAATTAGGCCCTTTTGTTGATATCCTTACTACTCACAATAAGATGTTGGGAACTCAAATTACCTAACAAACTACCTCTTTATCTACAGCTCTTGATATACTTCCTAGTAAACCCAAGCCTAGCCTTAGGGAGTAATTTTATACCATGAATTTGAGGGTAAGTACATGGCTTAAGGGACCTAAGGGTGCCAACAGCAATTTGAATTACAATTTAAGAATAGTGTTATTATTAGGAAAGAGGGCCTACAACCTCTAATGATTTGACTCCCAATGATGGCGTGAATGATGCTAATTAGGTCCCCAAGGACTCCAAACAAGATTGCCTAAAAGCCTTTACACTGCCTTTACCTTTACCTCAAAAAAGGCTATGGCTAAGCTTGATATATAATTTGAGAAGTTTTCAGAGATCCTAAGGAAACTCTACATTTATATTCCATTTACCAACGCCTTGTGTTAAATACCTTCTCATGCTAAGTTTTATAAAGAGATTTTATCAAATAAAAAAAGCTAAAAGCGCATAAAACTGTGGCATTGACTGAAAAGTGCTGTGTCGTAATTCAAAATAAGCTTCTTACTAATCTTAAGGAACCTGTTAGCTTCTCCATGGCTTGCTTGATAAGAAATGTTTGTATTGATCATGCCTTGCATGACTTAGGCTCAAGTGTCACCTTTAATGCTTCTTTTCATGTGTCAAAGCTAGATTTAGGAGAGACGTGACCTACCACCATTTCCTTGGAATTAGCAAATCATTCTATGAAACACCTCATAGATGTTTAGAGGTGTCCCTGCTAAGGTAATAGATTTATATGTGTCAGTTGATTTTGTGATTCTTGACAGAGAGGAAGATACGTGCACTCCAATCATTCTTGGGAGACTTTTCTTGAGCCACAGCCAGGTGCCATACAGATGTGAAGAATGGTAAGTTGTCATTTGAAATGGAGGATGGATAGGTGGATTTCAACTTATTTAAGGCTTCTATGTTCGCTTCTATTTCTAAGGAGTGCAACATAATCATGTGATTAACAATTTACTAAGGGGAAAGGTGACTAACTAAAATTTCTAGGGATCCTTTTGAGCACTGACTATTAACTAATTTTAATATTAAGGATGATAATGCCAAGCTGGCAATGAATGCTCAGTTTTAGAAGCCTCTACATAAGTTCGACCTACCTTTGCTAAAGTGAAAAAGTTGGATAGTGGTGAAGAACCCTCCCTTGATGGGAATCATGCCCTATAGGTGGAATTGAAATGTCTCCCTTCTTCTTTGAGGTATGAATTTATTAACCTAAATTCTGCATATCCTATGATTGTTAATGCAAATATAAGTGCATTCTAAATTGATTTTTTACTTCAAGCTCTTAGATTGCATCGTGAGGGCATAGGGTATACTCTTGATGTTCCTAAAAGAATTCACCTTTCTGTGTGTGTGCATTGCATTGTAATTAGTGATAGCCATAAGCCTTAATTAGAGCAACAAAGAAGGCTGAATCCTAATATGAATAAAGTGGCTATGAAAGAAAATTTGAAATTTCTTAAGGTTGGTATCATCTATTCGATCTGTGACAGTAAGTGGCAAGCCCAACGCGTGTTGTGCTTAAGAAAGCAAGGATGATGGTTGTGAAGAACGAGAATAATGAATTGATTTCTACTAGGACAATCACGGGTTTGTGCATGTATATTGACTATAGGAAGTTGAATAAAGCCACCTGTAAGAACCATTTCCCTCTTCTTTTCAATGGTCAAATGCTTGAAAGGTTAGCAAAGAACTCCTATTTTTCCACCTAGATTGGTATTTTGAGTTTTTTAAAATCCTGATATTTAAAAGTCACCATTTGTGGTTGGCATTGGGTAGTTCCCTACCCCATTATCAAGGTAGTCCCAAAATAAGCGATGAAAAGGATACCCCATAATAATTTTTCCTTTTCTAAATGCAGCCCTATTTCTTCCAAATCCTTGGTAAGAAACACTAGTGACAATCAAACCATGAAAATTTTCTTTCATTCTTCAGTCTCAAAGCTTTTTGTTGTTTCATAAATGTTGGACATGCCAATCCACCATTAGTACTCCACCCAGATACTATTTGATATATCGGCAAATCATTGTTGGCCACAAAAGTGCAGCCTTCAACTAAAATATCTGATTATAGAAACGTCAGAGATTTTAATTCCAACATCCAACAGTTCATTCAAATCATCAATAAGAGGTTATAAATATTCATCTATGTGTTATTAGGATTGTTATAGTCGAGGATTACACAAGTGAGGAACATAAATGATGTGCTCGTACACATTTGAAGGGAAAGGTTATAACGTTAAACTACTACCAGCCAAATGCAACAAGATCTTGAAGAGAAGCTGTAAGGATTGAATCCATCAGCACATAAGTCAAGCCTAACATTTCGAGGCTCTGTAGCAAATGTAGGGTATTTGTTATCAAAATGTTTCTATGCTGCCCCATCTAATGGATGACATAAAACATTGTCCTCACACTGCTGGTCATGATGCCATCTCATGTGCTCCATACTGCTTCTTTTTGCATAGGACCTTTAAAGTCATGGTTTCAATGATAGGTAATGCAATCCTTACATATGGTAATTAATTTTGATTCCTCTATTGCGGTCATTGCCACTTTCATCTTGAATTCCCACAAAACTTGCAAGCATTGAGGTTTAAATCCTTTTTAAATAAGGGAATGTAACCTTTACAACGACAATTGATGTGTATCACATCACTGCTTACATCTTTAATAACCTTCTTTGTCACCATATAATTATTTGGCACGTGGTTATTATGTCAAGACATCTCTTTTATTAATTAGATAACTTCATTAAAATAGTTTTGTGGTATGCTATAATCAAACTTGATACTCAATAACTTAATAGTAGCAGGGAGCTCACTATGGGTAGAACAACTATCATATAAGGGTTGTTGAGCAGCTTGAATCATATTATGGAATTGTTCTCGACAAGTGCTGGACTCTTTATCCCATATATTTTGATTTGCCAGCATGGCATCACTAACCATGTACTTCATACGATCCATACAGGATTCGTTACAATAATTATTAGTGTGACCTGAACCACTAAATTTGCACATTTTATTTGTGGAATACCTAAAATCATATCATTAAGGTTATACATCTCCATGGCTTATCCAATACCAATATCTTTTCATAAAACCCTTATACATAAGGTGCATCTTTACCTCATCAAGTGTTAAGTACAGTCCATTTTTGCATTTAGCACTTGGACATTTGCACTTTCCCATACTTTGAAGCTTTGGCTGCCTGCATTAAAATCCATCAAATTAATTTACTCCATTTAGAAATTCTCATGTACAACCATTATAATCAGTTAATAATCTATTATACATCCACTAACGGTATAGACGGTCATTTATATTTTGCTCAAAAAGCAATATTTATGTAAGTTATTGGATTAGCATTAATTTCAATTCATATAATTATAATTATATAAGTTAGTCAATTATACATTACATATATTTTAATAGCAAAAAGAAACACTAACTAATCCACGAAAATATATATAAGTGCATCAACTTAAATTATTGTATGTGCAATTAGAAACAAGCATTATAAAAGGTATATAATTAAATAAATAAACATGCATGTTAACTTACATGAAGCTTTTTAAATATTCATGTTCCTCTGCTCACATTTTCTTAAATTATTCACCTAAATACTCATAATTTTATGTGCCAAAGATTCTATTTCTAGCTACTGCCAAGTACGAACAAAAAGATCAAATCACATTAGCATCTAAGCCACATTATAGCATGAAGTCGAACTTTACTTGGCCTGCTTTAAACATACCCATCCGTCTTGCATTTAGGTTTTCTAATGTTTGAATTCCTTACGTAATTAGCTTAAGGGTTGCTTGTTTGTTACCATGCCTAAAGTGATGTCCTGATAATTTTAGCAACTTGAGTGTTTAACCACCCCTTAATTACTACTAGAAGTTGCTTAAATGAACTATCGAATGTGAAGGCTAGGTAAAGTACGAATAAATATGTTTGCAACGTGGTTAAAGTGTGCGCTGACAAGTGCGTATAAGAATTACTTTGATATGATGAGTTCCTTATGTTTTGCGGTTATTGACAGTTGTATGACAATCTGTTGTGATAGGAGTGCTTGAAATGAAGCTAACTAGGAGTGAGTTTCATTTTTAGTAGTGTCTGAAATGAGTTTTCATACCCATCATTTTTAAAGATGAAGGGTTACTTGGCTATTAACACATTTACAATCACGCTTTGTCAAAATGAGTGGCTATGTGCTTATCAAAGCTCAACTTGATGTTATTAAGGCATTTTAGCATTCTTAGGAATGTGAAATGCCATTGTCGAGATACAACAAGAATTCGTTGCAAAACGTGTTTGAAATGAGTTGTGCTTGAAATGTTTTGGATAAGAGAATAGTGCTACTGAATTCTTAGGGAGCAGACCCAGAATTAGGAACCCTAGAGGACCCTGACAAGGATAAAACACAAGTTTTGGGAGCAAATCCAGTAAGCAGGAACCCTATTTTCCATGGAGCAGACCCAAAAGTGGGAACCCTGGAGGACCCTGACGAGGGTAGAATGCATGTTTAGGGTGCAGATGCAGTAAGTGGGAACCCTAATTCCTAAAGAGCAGACCCAGAAGTGGGAACCCTAGAGGACCCTGACGAGGGTAGAACGCAAGTTTAGGAAGCAAACTAGGTATGCAGGAACCCTAATTCGTAGGGAGTAGACCCAGAATTAGGAACCGTAGAAGATCATGATGAGGATAAACGCTCACTGATTATAAGAGAACCTTTGGATATAATGAGTCATCAGTTATGAAACTGATTTGAAGTCCGTACTAATGTGTGAATCCGATGCCCAGAAATTGATTCTTTACACATTATAAGCTGATAACTCCCTGTGTAATACCTGCGTATTTTTACTTTTCGTTAAGCTGCTTGTAACGTTCTCTTTACGCTATAAAAATTGCATTTTATTAACGATCGGAGTTAAATTATTTTCTATGTGCCCTTGTGAGCATTAATTTTATTAAAAAGAATATTGTCGCTATTAAAATTATTACTGTTATTAGTTTGAAAATTTATTCAGTGATTTTTAATAAGCGTTATTAAAAGTTATTAACGAGTACTAATTCCAGTAGGAACCCAAATACGATTAGGTTGTCAACCCTAGAAGTAGTTGAATGTTTATTAAATCGAGCATAGATATTTTTGGGAATGAGTAATCGATAAAAGGTCATGTTATTGATTTTGGGTTTAGAATTCGGGTTACGAATTAGACTAGCATTGCCAAGTATCGAACATCTTGGAATAAAAATAGCAGGGAGGGGCATTTTTGTAATTTTGCTAACCCCTTTCATTCCTTCTTCTTCCTTCACGCGAACTCCCTTGACAGTCTCTCTCCTCTCCTCTCTGCTTCACGTTCTTCCTCCTCCTCTCCTCCACCATACATGCGTCCAAGGAGGTCGAATTCGAGTAAAATTCCACCACACCCAGTTGTAAAATCTACTCATTGTACCTTCCCATAAGCTCGCAACAATTGGTGCGAAACTTTGGCTTAGACCAGAGCAAAACCACCACATTTTAGTGGGTTGGGGAGACAAATTAGTGCACGAACACATGCCCATGTGTGGCCATGCAATTCAGCTCTTAGTTGCTTCAATTTTCTATAAATTGGAGTAAAAATTTACAACTTCAAACACCCAATTCAACCTCAAGTTAGCAAGCAAAATTTGGACCTATTTTAGGGTTCGAATTTTGTGAGTTTGGGCGTGAATTAGGTGCTGCTCGTGCCACCAGAGGGCAAGGGCAGAAATTTAGAGTTGTTCGAGTACCCAAAGTCGAGCCATCAAGCCCTTCGAACGAACACCTAGCTTGGAAACGAGGTGGAGATTTCTTTGCTACTAAGTATTACTATTTTCAATGATTTTAATGAAATTAGCTAGCGCATGTTAATTTTCAGGACTGAAATCAGTTTGGCCAAACTTAGAGTCGAGATTGAGAAATTACGAATATGGTGCTAATTTCGGGTCATTTGTTTGTCGAATTGATGCTAACTTTTAATAACCGGGCAGTTTGGAGAAATGTTTAATGAATAGAATGTTGGCATAGTGCTGTGATATCATCAGTTATTAATTCGATTTTCATTTGAAGCTTTAGGATGTTAATTGATGTAATTGTGGAATAAACTGAATTATGTCTAAAGGTTATAGCTAAATTGGTTTGGGCTTGTTAATGGTCTATTCGTAGTAACTACAATGAAATATTATGCCTATGGATATTGGTTTGCGAACTAGAAAGTAAATATTGCTTTGGATTTTCTATTTGCAACAGTTAAGTATACGTTAAACTCTATGCTGATTATTAAGCATGAATATTATACTAATATATAACCGTTCTATGTATTATTGGTTTGTGCATGTCAATATTGAACAGAGCTTGGTAGTTGGATGGTTTGAGGTGGAGCTAATGAGGAATTTGAGATTCATGTGGTTGGTGTTGTGTGAAGAGAGAGCCTGGGTTATGAATTGCCGCAATCATGTGGATTACGAGGCCATGTGTGGCTTATTGAGTAGATTCTGCCAAGTTGTGCTATGAAGTGTGTGAATGTGCTACGTGCGAACCCTTTTCCCCCCAATGTGCTACGCGACACTATGTGACCAATTCTTGAAATTTTAGGCATCTTTTAAAAGATGGGTCGTTTAGAAAGCTTGTTTTCATGATTACGAATGCTTTTGAATACTTATCAATTGCCTGATAGTTTATGAAGATGTTTGTAGCCTAAAAGAAATCCTAAATCATCGAACTATTCAGTGAGTGACTCGACTAAATAGTCGATAGGTTTAGGATGTTTAAAAGCGAACTAAAAGTGAGTTCGAAAACGTTTTAAGGCATTGGTTTTTATATAACTTCTCCTTGTATTTAAAAGGATTTAAACGTCTTCAAAAAGGACACCTCAAGGTACGAACTATGAAATTTAGCTGACTTGTGTGCTAACTGCTTATTTAAGTTTCGATTGAGATTCGAGTATGAGCTAGTAAAAATCATTACGATTTTAAGAAGTGTTTATGTTGAAAAATTATGAAGAAACCTTGTTTGAATCAAAGCGACCCAAGTACTCTAAGTTTTGAAGAGTAGTGGGCTAAGAATGATTTAAAAGTTTCAATTTGCTTAAGCACCCTTATTTGAGTATAAAAAGGATTTCAAATGAACTAAAATTGGGCAACTGAATGAGTTTATTACTTTAAGTTTCAATAAGCTTTAATTATGAATCGACTTTGATTATTACTTTATGTTTCAATAAGCTTCAATTATGAATCTAGTTTGATTATTACTTTATGTTTCAATAGGCTTTAATTACGAATCTAGTTTGAATTAAATGCTAACTAAATACCTTAAGTTCCAAATGAGTTTTCATTTATAAGGCAACAAACTTATTGCGTTTATAAGAAGCTTTTAAGTTAAAAACAAAGTCGATTTACGAGTTAGCAAACTTATTAAGTATAAGACGTTTTTAAGTTCTAAATGAAGTCGATTTACGAGTTAGCAAACTTATTGCGTTTATAAGAAGTTTTTAAGTTAAAAACGAGGTCGATTTACGAGTTAGCAAACTTATTACATTTATAAGAACTTTTGAAGTTAAAAATGGAAGAACTATAAATATTTCAAAAGGTTATGGTCATTTTGTTAAAAAGTAAGATTTTAGCAACGTAAGCACCTGAAAAAGAGAAATGAAATATGTTTTAAAGGCTAAGAAAGTGCTAGGCGATTGGCCAGACCTTGAGGGTGGGAACTGGAAGCAAAGATGGCATGAGCTATTTCTCCCAAAGGTAATATTACGAGCTGGATGCAAGGATAGCGTGAGTTGTTCCCAGGAACAGGACTTAAGATATGACTATCTTGGTGTGTGCTGTTCCCTAAATATGTTATGATGTGCGACGCATAAGAAAACCTTGAGGGGAACTGGACTCAAGATATGACTATCATGGTGTGAGCTGTTGCCCCATAGAGGACAATATCAAAGTTAGAGTTGCTCTGCTCAGACGCATTTTGGCCAAAAAGTTAAGTATGTATACCCTAGGTATAACGTGAGTTATGAGTGAAGATCTCACTTTGGGGCAGTGTAGATCTCCTTTAGCTAGCACAATAATGTTTTTATGTGATGAGTAAGTTCCTAATAAATAGGAAATTGACATTTTGCCATTTTAAGCATTTCAGAAAAGAAAGATTTCTAAGGGCCATTACGAGGCCATAATGAATAAGATTTGAAAAGCTTATATGGGTCATTCGAGGACCATTACAAAAGAAGTTCTATTAAAGAATATGAGCCTCAAGAGGCTAAGTAAAGTGTTTTTAAGAAAAGAAAGAAAGCTTTCGAATGTACATATCCTGTGCATATTTTATGAACGTGTCTCCAAGTATAGTTAAATGAATTTTCAAATAAAGTATGGCTACATCCTAGTAATGCATCGTACATTCAAGCTTTTCAATGTGCATATTCTATGGAAGAATGTTTCCTGCCAAGTCTTTCTTACCAATTAGGATGTTTCAAGAACTCTTAGAAAGAATTATAAGCTTTAAAGAAGTTGGCGTGAATTATAAACTATTCTTGGACTATGTCGAGAGTGACTGTGTTTTCAAAAGTATGTTTGAAAGTTTCATACTCACTCTTTGTGCTTACTTAATTATGTGGTTGAATGCTTGTTAGAAAGGAATATTGGTCATTAAGGGTCTAGGGATGAATTGAAGGACTAGTGTGAAGTATAAGGGTGCTGATCTTTCCTTGGGGGCTATGATTGCCTAATATGATAGTATTGCATAAATATGTGATATGTGACTATTATTGGTATTATTACCCACAAATGGTTTTGGTTTGAAGGAGTAGGGGAATTCTCCCTGAGCACGTGGTTGCTCATCTCTTTACTTATTCTCCTTTCCAGGTTCAGTTTGAGCAAGTATAAGAGATATTTTGAAGTTATTTTGATGCCGACCAATCAGAAGACTTTTGATAGCTTTGCAAGTGTTCAATGCCTACCACGTTGTAAATGTTTGAGTTTATTGTTGTATGTGAAAGCATGTAGTTGGCTCTGTACCTGTTTATATATTACTTTAGTCTTGTGTTAGTTGTTTGATTGTGATCAATCTCAGGCGAGTGGCCTAAATGGTTGAATTTGGGTTATTTTAGCACATGTTATACCTTATTACCAGCTTACAGGGACCCTTAGCTAGGCTAAGATCGTAAAATGTTGCTAAAACAGGGCAAACTCTCACAGTTTTATTTTAGAATGACTATCTAAATGCTAATCCAAACTCTCGATCTTCAAGAGTCTTAGGGATTTCCTTCTAAGGAGTCCTGGCGGTGTGACCCCTCCTCGGGTTGGGGACGTTACATTAGGGACTTCGTTCTATGGAGTCCTGGCGGTGTGACCCCTCCTCGGGTTGGGGGCGTGACATTATGTGGTATTAGAGCCATAGGTTTGCATTATGTATTTAGATATCATAATAGGCGTGTACTGTGTGAAATACATGACTTACGTGCTTATGTGATCGTGTCTTGCTTTGTGTTACTCGTATTAACAAGGGTATGACTTATGATATGTATATATTTATACTGGTTTTTCCCCCTTATGCTTATAATGGTAGTGTAGGATGGTTTTCCACATCATCGATTTCGTTTATCTACCTTTCTGGTTGGCTCCATGGATTGGAATGCGGTTATATTTTGGCACACAATGGAGGTGCACAGTCGAAGGGTGCCCAACGGAACTATCTAAAGTACTTGGGCAGCAAGTTTTAGAAGGAAGATGCCCTTGGATAGAAGATGGAAGGAAGTAACCTTCACCTTACGGCATTGGACCTTATGCGGGGAGAAATATGCCCCTTATTCCTATCGGGGTTTAGTGGAACTCCTACTATAAGCAGAGCACTATGTAGACCACTTGGGATTCACTTTGCGCCAAAGAAACGCTGCTGCCGCCCAGCTTGTCTAAACCGAGCTCATCCAACCTGCGGTGAGCCAATGCCCCCCCAGCACTGTGGCTAAGAGAACTCAACTAGATCTTGGCCAAATGAGGTGTCTATTCGTTGAAAGACCTCAAGCAGAGCGCTATAAGTGAGTTGCCATAATATGGGTATGCTGGATGGATGCCTATGGAGCATACTACCCCCGAGGTTAGCAAGCTACCATGCTCAGGATGAAAGAAATAGTCGATGACACGTACAACATAGAGTATACTCCCACTCCGGTATTACAAGAGCTCTTAGCCCCTAATCATGACCAATTTGAGAGTCCGGGTGAATCCATAGCTGATAACTTATCCGGAAATGACACTTTAAGTGAAGAATAAAGTAGGCTAGCGTGAACCAGGTTCACGAATGTTATGTTATATGGCAAGGAGTTGAATGTAAGCCTTTTAGTTTATTTTACTTTAATTCTGAAGCACTAGGATGGCGAGATCTTCTGTGACTCTTAAGTCACATTATCAATGTTTAATAAAATAAATGTAGGTGGTGCTTTCCAAGTGTTTTGAATTCACTAGTTTGTTCAACCATATACGTGCATTTCCTTGAGCAAAATGTGATATGCATGTATAATTATGCGAAGGTTGAGCTAAGACGAAACTAGTAGCTATGCATAACATCTTTCTCCCACCTACAAGTAATTCCATTAACCAAAAAAGCTTACCCCCATTAGCCCTAGAGCGATTGTGTGTTAACTCCTAGTTGAAATTAGAACTAAGTAATCCTTTGTGTAATTATGTGACAGATGCCTCCTCTACGTGAACTAACACCAGAACCAACTGCGATGGAGATGATATGTCATTTTAATAAGCTTAAACCTCCTAGGTTTGATGGTGGAACTGATCGTATGATATACGAGGATTTTGGCTTCGGAGAATGGAAAACTTAGTTAAAATCATGGAGTGCCCTGAGAGGTTCAAGGTGCATTTGGCCACCTATAAATTTGAAAAAGAAGCTGAGTTCTGGTAGGGGACAGTGAACCCTAGGGTAGGTGAACCTGTGTTGGCCTGGAACCAACTAAAAACTTTATTGGACGCTCAATATTACGCACAAGACATAAGAAGAGCTAAGGAACGGGAGTTCTTACGCTTGAAACAAGGAGCAATGAGCATAATAGAATATGCGACAAAGCTCAATGAGCAGATCCGATTTGCACTAAATCAAGTAGCCACCGAAGAAATGAGGATGGACCACTTCGAACAGGGATTAAGAGCGGAAGTGAAGCAGATAATAGCAGGGTATACTTATGACAATTTTCAAGAAATGTACCAGAAGGCCACGAAGATAGCCCACATCATGAATGTAATGGAAATTGAGAGTAGAGAAAAGACCAAGTAAAGAGAAAATTTGGCCCTGGGGGATCCAATTCTTAGGGAAACAAAGACTTCAGGATTTTTAAACCTACTACGAAATAGGATAAAGGAAAGCAAACTGCCCAATGGAAACAAAGGAAAATGTGTGACCTGTGTGGACATCAACACCCTAGCCCATGCAGAAGCTTTACGGGCCCATGTTTTGGATGTGGTGATATGGGTCACAAAGTCGCCAATTGCCCAAAAGCTACATGGAATAGTCAGGGTAATATTCAGAGATCCGGAACGGGAATCAACCCAGTGGCACAACAAAGTCGGCCAACTGTCGGTGCTCCCTCAGGGGGCAATAGAAGCAACCAAAAGCCACTGACTGGTAGTCGGATGCTTAGCTAGAAAGAAAGGAGACTGGGGAACCTGCTAACACAATGTGAGGTATTCTTCTTGTTAACTAGATTTATGCCCCTATCCTGTCTGATTTTGGTGCTACTCACCTTTTTGTTATTCTTGATTTGGGCCTTGTTAGTAAGCCTCACGAGATGCATATACAACTTCATATGTCCTCTTCCTTAGGAACTGTCTATCATACCGATCATACCTTTAGAGATTCTGTTGTTACTGTGGGGATGGATTAGATAGCTGAGCGTAAAGTGACTTGGATTGTGAAAAGAATGCGGGAAAAGTACCCATATTATTTCCTCCAAGCTAATAAATTTCGAGGACGAAATTCTTTTAAGAAAGGAATAGTGTAATACCCACGTATTTTTACTTTTCATTAAGCTACTTGTAACATTCTTTTTACTTTATAAAAATCGTATTTTATTAACGATATGAGTTAAATTATTTTCTATGTGCCCTTATGAGTGTTAATTTTATTGAAAAGAATATTGCCGCTATTAAAATTATTACTATTATTATTATTAGTTTGAAAATTTATTCAATGATTTTTAATAAGCGTTATTAACGGTTATTAAAGAGTACTAATTCAAGTAGGAACCCAAATACGATTAGGTTGTCAACCTTAGAAGTAGTTCGATGTTTATTAAATCAAACCCAGATATTTTTTGGAATGAGTAATCGATGAAAGGTCAAGTTATCGATTTTAGGCTTAGAATTCGGGTTACGAATTAGACTAGCAGTGCCAAGTATCAAACAGCTTGGAACAAAAATAGCAAGGATAGGCATTTTTGTAATTTCGCTAACCCCTTTTCTTTCCTTCTTCTTCCTTCACGTGATTTCCCTTGACAGTCTCTCTCCTCTCCTCTCTGCTTCACCTTCTTCCTCTTCCTCTCCTCCACCATACACATGTCTAAGGAGCTCGAATTCAAGCAAAATTCCATCACACCTAGCTGTAAATATGCCCATTCTACCTGCCCCACAAGCTGGCAACAATTGGTGCGAAATTTGGTTGAGATCGGAGCAAAGCCACCACGTTTTCGGTGGGTTGGGGCGATGAATTACGACACGAACAAATGCCCAGGTATGGCCATGCAATTTAGCTCTTAGTTGCTTTAATTTTTTATAAATTGGAGTAAAAATTCGCAAGTTCAAACACCCAATTCATCCTCAAGTCAATAAGTGAAATTTGGGTCTGTTTTAGGGTTCGAATTTTGTAAGTTTGGGTGTGAATTAGGTGCTGCTCGTGTGACCAGAGGGCAAGGTTGGAAATTTGGAGTTGTTCCAGTACCCAAAGTTGAGCCATCAAGCCCTCCAAATGAACACGTAGCTTGGAAGCGAGGTGGGGATTTCTTTACTCCTAATTATTACCATTTTCAACGATTTTAATTAAATTAGGTAGTGCATGTTAATTTTGAGGACTGAAATCAGTTTGGACGAACTTATAGCCGAGATTGAGAAATTATGAACGTGGTGCTGATTTTAGGGCATTTGTTTGTCGAATTGATGCTAACTTTTAATAACTAGGCAGTTTGGAGAAATGTTTAATGAATAGAATGTTGGCATTGTGCTATGATATTATCCGTTGTTAGTTCGAATTCATTTGAAGCTTTAGGATGCTAATTGTGGAATAAGTTGAATTATGTCTCAAGGTTATAGCTAAATCGGTTTGGGCATGTCAATGGTCTATTTGTAGTAATTATAATGAAATACTATGCCTATGGATGTTGGTTTGCAAACTAGAAGGTAAATATTGCTTCGGAGTTTCTATTTGCATCAGTTAAGTATACGTTAAACTCTATGTTGGTTATTAAGCATGAATGTTATACCAATATATGATCGTTCTATGTATTATTGGTTTGTGCATGTCAATATTGAATCAAGCTTGGTAGTTAGATGGTTTAAGGTGGAACTAATGAGAAATTTGAGGTTCTTGTAGCCGATGTTGTCTGAGGAGGGAGCCTGAGTTATAAATTGCTGCAATCGTGTGGATTGCGAGGCTATGTGTGGTTTATTGAGTAGATGCTGCCAGGTTGTGCCATGAAGTGTGTGAATGTGCTACGTGCGAACCCTTTTCCCCTAATGTGCTACGTGCCACTATGTGACCAATTCTTGAGATTTTACATGTCTTTTAAAAGAGGGGTCATTTAGAAAGCTTGCTTTCATGATTGTTAACGCTTTTGAATACTTATCAATTACCTGATAGTTTATGAAGATGTTTGCAACCTAAACAAAATCCTAAATCGTTGAATTGTTCAATGAGTAACGCGACTGAATAGTCAATAGGTTTAGGAAGTTTAAAAGCGAACTCAAAGTGAGTGCAAGAACGTTTTAAGGCATTGGCTGTTACATAACTTCTTGTTGTGTTTAAAAGGATTTAAACATCTTGAAAAAGGACATATTAAGGTACTAATTATGAAATTTGGCTAACTTGTATGCTAGCTGCTTATTTAAGTTTCGATTGAGTTTCGAGTTACGACTTGTATAAATCATTACAATTTTAAAAAGCGCTTATGTTGAAAACTTGTGAACAAACCTTGTTTGATCATAAGTGAGCCAAGTATTCTATGTTTTGAAGAGTAGTGAGCTGAGAATGATTTACAGTTTCAACTTACTCAGGCACCCTTCTAAGAGTATAAAAAGGATTTCAAACGAACTAAAATTGGGCGACTCAATGAGTTTATTACTTTAAATTTCAATAAGCTTTAATTACAAATCTAGTTTGATTATTACATTATGTTTCAATAAGCTTTAATCACGAATATAGTTTGATTATTACTTTATGTTTCAATAAGCTTCAATTACAAATCTAGTTTGAATTAAACCGCTAACTAAGTACCTTAAGTTCCAAATGAGTTTCGATTTACGAGTTAGCAAACTTATTACTTTTATAAGAAGCTTTTAAGTTAAAACTAAAGTCGATTTATGAGTTAGCGAACTTATTACATTTATAAGAAGTTTTTAAGTTAAAAACGAGGTTGATTTACGAGTTAGCAAAGTTATTATGTTTATAAGAAGTTTTTAAGTTAAAAATGATGCCGATTTACGATTTAGCAAACTTATTACATTTATAAAAAGTTATTAAGTTAAAAATGAATGAACTATAAACATTTCGCAAGGTTATGTTCCTTTTGTTAAAAAGTAATATTTTATGAAGTAAGCACCTGAAAAAGAAAAATAAAATATGCTTTAAAGGCTATGAAAGTGCTAGGAGATTGGCCAGACCTTGAGGGCTGGATGCAAAAATGGCGTGAGTTGTTTCCCCTAAAGGTAATGTTGGGAGCTGGACGTAAAGATGGCATGAGCTGTTCCCGGGAACTAGACTCAAGATATGACTACCTTGGTGTGAGTTATTCCCCCGATATATTATGATGTGTGACGTGTAAGAAAACTTTGAGGGGGACTGGACTCAAAATATGACTATCTTTGGGTGAGCTGTTGCCCCACAGAGGACAATATCAAAGTTAGACTTGCTCTGCTAAGACGCGTTTTAGCAAAAAAGTTAAGTACGTTTACCCTGGGAATAACGTGAGTTGTGAGTGACAGTCTCACTTAAGCGTAGTGTAGATCTCCCCTAGCCAGCACAATAAGATGTTTTTTATGTGATAAGTAAGTTCCTAATAAAAAAAGAAATTAGCATTTTGCCATTTTAAGCATTCCAGAAAAGAAAGATTTCTAAGGGCCATTATGAGGCCATATTGAATAAGATTTGCAAAGCTTATATGGGTCATTAAAGGACCATTACAAAAGAAGTTCTTTTAAAGAATATGAGTCGTAAGATGCTAAGTAAAGTGTTTTTAAGAAAAGAAAGAAAGCTTTTAAACATACATATCCTGCATATATTTTATAAACGTATCTCCAAGTATAGTTAAATGAACTTTTAAATAAATTATGATTACATCCTAGTAATGCATCGTACATTCAAGCTTTTCAATGTGTATATTCTATAGAAGAATGTTTCCTGCCAAGTCTTTCTTACCAGTTTGGATGTTTTGAGAACTTTTAGAAAGAATTATAGGCTTTAAAGAAGTCGGGGTGAATTACAAACTATTCCTAGAATATATTGAGAGTCACTGTGTTTTCAAAAGTATGTTTGAAAGTTTTATACTCACTCTTTGTCCTTACTTATTTACATGGTTGAATGCTTGTTGGGAAGGAAGATTGGTCATTGAGGGCCTAGAGATGAATTGAAGGACTAGTGTGAAGTATAAGGGTGGTAATCTTTCCTTAGGGGCTATGATTGCCGAATATGATAGTATTGTATAAGTACGTGATATGTGACTATTATTGGTATTATTACCTACAAATGGTTTTGGTTTTAAGGAGTAGGAGAATTCTTATTGAGCATGTGGTTGCTCATCCCTTTACTTATTCCCTTTTTCAGGTTCAGTTTGAGCGGGAATAAGAGATATTTTAAAGTTACTTTGATGCCAACCCATTAGAAGTCTTTTACTAGCTTTGTAAGTGTTTGACGCCTTCTATGTTGTAAATATTTGAGTTCATTGTTATATGTGAAAGCATGTAGTCGGCTCTGTACCTGCATATGTATTACTTTAATCCTTGTGTTAGGTGTTTGATTGTGAGTAATCCCGGGGGAGTGGCCTAAGGGGTTAAATTTGGGTTATTTTAGCACATGTTGTACCTTTTTACCAGCTTACAGGTACTCTTAGCTGAGCTAGGACCCTAAAATGTAGCTAAAATAGGGGAAACTCGTACGGTCTTATTTTAGATTGACTATCTAAATGGTAATCCAAACCCTCGATCTTCAAGAGCCTTAGGGATTTCCTTCTAGGGAGTCCTAGTGGTGTGACCCCTCCTCGGGTTGGGGGCGTTACATTAGGGATTTCCTCCTAGGGTGTCCTAGAGGTGTGACCCCTCCTCGAGTTGGGGGCGTTACACCTTATTTGTGATTATGCTTGTATAAATGTTTGGAATGTGCATTTGTCCTTCAAAAAGGCTTTTATAGAAATTCAAATGACTTTCTTATAAAGCGACTGGTTCTCTTATGCATACTAAATGTGGTTTAAGTAAAGATGCTAGCCTTTTTATGTGGCAACCTCATTTTCTTATGAAAAGAACTCCTGTTGGTGACTCTAACTAAGCTCTTTGATGTTAAGTGATTATATGTGAATTGAACACCTTACTGTTCTCAATGCCTTAATTTTTGTATGAGTCAGTTTGTTATTGGGTCTTGTATGCCTGTCATGTGATGTTAAGTAAGTGCAATAAGTGGTTATAACTACTAAGTTGCAAGAGTCATACATTAGGCAAGTTGAGAACTCTTGTATGTGGAATAGAAGAAGACATAGGATGACGTTGGAATCCTAAAGGTTATTGATGTATAGATTATTATGCGACAGCTTATATGTTTATTATGTGATATTAAATATTAAATCGTTTGTGATTGCTGCTTAAAAGTATTACGCATAACTGTTTTGTTTTCTTGGGGTTGAGAATCACTTACTAAGCATGTGGTAGCTTATCCTCTCTCTATTCCCTTTTTCCCAAGTTCTTGAAAAGATACGTAGAAGTCGATTTGCATAGATCGAGTGAGAACCTTCCCTTCTGTGTTGGAAAGAGGAATTATATGCATGTATACGTAAATTCACAATGTGAATGATATAATATGATGTATTCATAGAATCTTATGCATATGTAAGCTAAATGCATTGGTTCATGTGCTAAATATTGATTAGTAGTCGCTTTGAATGGCCATGTGATCCAACCATCTAAATAATTAGTGGCTGGTTTCATTGGTGATAGTTATTCTTGGGATGTATCCCTGGTGCTCCATATGTACGATCTGTTGAGTTGTATCTCTTATTCTTATTTTTATTGAATTTTATAGTCTATATACTCCGGGTGTGTGGCCCATAGAGTTTTGGTCTTCAATGTGTAGCCATCGAGTCATGGAACATATTTTATTATTACAAGTACCTAGTATAAGGCTGTAAGCCTGAGTTATGGCTAGTTTTCAAACGGAACTCTATGCATTTCTGTCCAACACTTAAGAAATCATTAATGTCCCAAACCCCAGAGGATAGGGGCATTACAGATGGTATTAGAGCAAGGTCCTGTGACTATAGGCTGCGACCTAAGTCTTGTATTTCATAAGTGGTTAAGCTACGTCTTGAGTAGTGATATCTTATTTCAGCTCCGACATGTTTTGATGTGCTAATTGGCTTGACTGATTGATTGTTATGTGATTGGAATAAGTCAATGAAATGAAAAAGTGAGCTATGTGTTAGAATATTGGCTAAACCATTTGTACCCTTATGAGTAAGCTAAGTTGTTGCCCGATTAATAACTGTTTTGTGCATGCACCCTTGATTACTTAATTGAAAGTTTAAAGTGCGCTTGGTTTGAACTCAAGTGATTGGAAATGTCCTAACTTCAGGTGCATTCTTTGCCTCTAAGATACGATTTGCTCCTCGGGCCTCATAATGGAGTGAGCAGACATACTTAATGGTTAGTATAGAGAGGGTCAGAAGCAGTTAAACCATTACTGATTTCAAAAGCTAGAGATTTTGAAAATGTAAAGTCTTTCCTAATTAGTGGGTTAGGGTTTTACTTTCGCATTTGAAAGGCCTTCCTAACTACTGGGTTAGGTCTTGCTGTTGCTTCTAAAGTCTTATATTCGTATTGTAACAATGCTGGAGTCTAGTGCTATGAGCATAAGTTTCTATGTAAAACCATATGTTTGTAGGTGTCTACACGTCAAGATGTATACGTTGTTAGATGTGTTAATGATGAGCTATCAAGTATTGATTAAAAGATTGCTTTTCATGACTAAAAGTCCTATTAGATGATACCTATCTCTTGTAAATTCTCACTTGTTTAAGGAAAATAGGTGAGACTTTTATATGCATGCACGGAAATTTGGAAGATAAATAGAGTCTTGCTGATTATTACATAAGTATTATTCGAAACATCTCACATATTTGCTACTGTTGCTTATATGCAATCATGATCTGGGCCTCCTTGTTTACATAAAATATATTTTCTATTTCCTATCGTGCAACTACCCTTACTCATGAGTTAGCTAGGAGCTATGCTTATTGCCATACGGGATGTTATTGTTGTTGTGGGATTAGTAGTGTCTTAGCTGCATCCAATCACAATACACGTAGAAAGGAAACAAGAGGGAGAACTTGACAGACTTTGGAATTGTCATATCCGGTGTATCACTTCCTTGGGTAATGATCTATACCTTTTTAGTATTTTCCTAAATATTGACACCAAGTACAGAAGCCAGAATTCCATATAGGAGGTTGGACCTTCCCTTGTGCATTATAGGTTCCTAAGACTCCTATGACCACCTTATAAGACAAGGTGTCATAAAGCCTCGACATATAACACTAAAGCCATTAATGCTATTGTTCTTACCACTCAAACATTGTTAGCTGGTCGCTGGCTAGCTTCTAATAATTTTGGACAAGCCCCAAGGTACACCTAGACCCGAGGATTGCCAATGAGAGTCGCACCAGTATGTACTTAACTAGATGCCTTCCTATGTGACAGTACCATAAGTATGGGCATCTTAAACCATAACCAAAACATTTTGTGTAATACAAGGGACATGGAAGCTTATATGGTTTTTTAGATTCATTATGAATGATCATTTATATGTTTAATAAATGAATTGCATAGTAAATACACTTCCTAGAGTTAGCTTATCTCTAGTTTAGTTAGGCACATGATTAAATTAGCTAAATGATTTAATTTATGTAATTTGCTACACGATGTGATCTCTAAGTTGTTATTTGCACTTCATACATTTTTTAATTTCACATTATAGTTTGAATAACTATATATGCACGTGTTTTAATGCATAATGTGGTGACCATAGGGGTTTGCATTCATATACTCTGGCCATTGTGTTATATGCTTGATCGGATGGCATGCTAATGTGCATATGCCTATAATTGAATTCTTGACTCGAAGGCTTATGAATGTGTGTGCGTAAAATATTCTTTGGTATAAACCAACTGAATGTCTTGGCATGATATAACTAGGCTATCTTATACTATGTACTATATTATAAGTGTCATGCATCTGTGGGAGTTTCAATAGGAAATTCTAGAGTTGTGTCACGTTAGCAATTATGCTTGCGGCCATTTCTATTCCACTATATCGTGCTTATTGTACGTGGTCTTACCTCCATTCTAGATGCCTTGTTATTGGATCGTCATACTACCATTTTGTATATTATCACTACTATTCTTCGAACATAGTGTCATCGTTTACATAACTATGAGCATATCTTGTTACCTACATGTTCTATCATTTAAAGATAATTAGTTCCATGTGATAACCTAAAGTAGAGTTTTGTAACAATTGAGCTATTCTGGTTACCTTAGTTGCCCTTGTTTCCTAAACCATGCGCTCTAGTGAGAAACCCTTTGTTGTTAGTAAGGAACATTAATCTAGGAGCTTGAAATAAATATACAGTCGACTTCCTTCCTAATGAAAAATGCAAGTGTCCTGGTGGTAATGCTGATGCAAAACCGCCTCAGCTTGGTGGTTAAACTCCCATGTAAAGACAGTTAGGTTATATAGCATTTCTAGCATGGAAATTGGGTGCAAAACCTATCGCAGCCAAGAAACCAATTTTTTTACCTCTCTTAAGCAACTTGTGTACATGTCTATACTGGACTTTCATTCCCATCGACCGATATTCTTGTCACATAGCTTGTTTCTAAGTTGTTTCCTTGGTGGTTAAACTCCCAAGGCATTGCTAGCACAAAAATTGTGTGCTAAACCTATCCAAACTAAGAAACCAATTTTCTTACCTCTCTTAAGCAACTTGTGTCCATGTCTATACTGGACTTTTATTCCCATCAACCGATATTCTTATTACATAGCTTGTTCCCAAGTTATTTCATTTCGTGTCAATTGGTAGTTGCATAAACCGTTCTCTCATAAGTTGCTTATTATATACATGTTAGGCTGGGTCATGTTGCTCATAAATATGGGGTTTGGCGCTATTGAGTTGTTGATTTTATGCAATGTCATTGTACTAATGCGATGCTACATAAACCTATGTGATGCCTTTATTATTCTGTTTTGCTATGAAATACTCCAAGTTAACTGACTGGTTCTGAAGTGATTTAACTTCATGCTTAAAATGAACTTGAATCAATTGACTACCTATATACGACCTTGATTTGTTTTATTTGAGTTACCACACTTAAAAACCTTTAGATGCCAATACTGCTTATGTATATGATTGAATGTCTATGCTAGTTTTAAAACAAGTTTTAATATGGTTACCTATGCCAACTCAATTGCCCCTCTTCTACGCGATTTGCCATTGGTGCCTTAATAAAGTGAATTGATGCTTGAAAAGGACTAATAGGGAGGAGACTGGACACCTAACTTAAAAGATACAATTAATTATAAAGTAAGATTTTGGATTCTATTGTGAGATGTGTGGCTTTTGCCATGTGTATGCACATTTTTTGTTTTACTGAACCACAAACTTTGGAACGTTGAGAATGAAATTCTTTTAAGGGGAAGAGAGTCTAATAGCCAGGATTTTTAGTTTCGAATTATATATTGAGTTAATAATTTTATTAACAATAGTTTTGTACATTAGCTATAATCGAGTAATATTTACGTGAGAATTAAGTGCATGAGTTTTAGGTGAATTAGTGTTGAGTTGGGGATTAAGTCAATGCGGGACTAACAAGCATTCGTACTTGATTGATTTAGGCCCCAAAGCCCATCTAACTAAGTTTCAAACAAAGGGATAAAAACAACAAAAAGGGGTTAAAGCCCCATTTATTCAGGCGTGAAGGGGGCTCGAGGGGGGAGGGTTTGCCCTTTGCCCTTCTTCGCGGTCGTAGACCAGAGAGGGGATGAGCGAGGAAGATGGATGGTGGTGGTGGCAGCGTAGCTCAGGCCCACTAACCACCCTGTCACGTTTGCATGATGGGCTATCCTTGCTAAGTGTGCGATGCAACAACAATGACAAAGAGAGAGAGGAAGCAGGTGAAGCGACAGAAGGGGGGAGGCCGTTGATATCAATGGTGGTGTTAACCCTTATATGGCATTGCACAAGAGGGGAAAAGAGCATGAGAGAGGGAGATGTGAGCCAAATACCAGCCCCCACAATTCGGCGGCACCGTTAGACCAGCAGCACTGTTGGGCCAGCAGCAAACAAAGCTGAAATTGCAACAAAAAATGCTCATCCAACTAGAATTGAGTGTATCGTTCACGATCAAGAAACACATTCATTGTAGTCACCTTAGTTAGATCAATTGATCATCAAACATAGTTACGATGATCACTAAATTTGGATCAATTGATCATAAATATCATTAAAAAAAGCATATATCGTGATTTTTAATGAAAAAGAAGCTTAACTTACAAAAATATAAAGGTCACCTAACAAACAATTAAGCGTACAGTTTATAATCAACAAATATACTTATAATGATTACCAATCGTAATTTCACGATCACGACGTAAATAGAACATTCCACTAACATATATGCTGACGATAGAGGCAATAACAGAACATATATAACTCTTATGATCACAATAAGAAAAATCAATTGATCACTATCTAACATCATATGTAAAAACAAATCTTATGAACAGGACACACAAATCGCACCCTGGAAGACATGACCAGAACAATGCTTATTGCTAGTGGTCTTCCTAGGTATTTTTGGGCAGAAGCATTTAACACCTCATGTTACATTATAAATAGATGCATGATCAGACCCATGTTGAATAAAACTCCTTATGAACTTTTCAAAGGCAGAAAACCCAATATTACGCACCTAAGGACATTTGGTTGTAGGTGTTTTGTGCATAATAATGGGAAGGATGCCTTAGGAAAGTTTGACCCTAGGAGTGATGAGGCAATATTCCTTGGCTATTCTTCTCACAGTAAGGCATACAAAGTCTTTAACAAAAGAACCTTGTGTGTTGAGGAAAGTGTGCATGTGCTTTTTAATGAATCTAACGTGTTGAGTGAGAATGATGCACAGGAAGATGAACTTGAATTAGGTCTTGTTCGAAAAGAAGTGTTGCTCCAAGATAAACGAGGTAAGAACACCATGGAGAAAACAACTCCTGAAGGTGTTCCTCAGAACAGCAGGCAAGGTGAACACCAAACAAGGGAAAACACCGCTGAACCCTGTTCGGAACCGTGTTCTTCAGGAATAGACTTACAAACATGTGCAGAAACAGGCTCGGGAGATGATCGTAAGCATTATGTTACGACTAGAGTAGAGCATGGGTCTGTGGATCCTCTTACCCCACGACCATGGAAGCACCATAGTTCGCACCCTCTTGATCAAATCTTATCAGATATTAATACTGGAGTGCAAACTAGATCTAAGCTAAAGAATTTTTGTGCTTTCTATGCTTTTCTTTCTAACATTGAGCCAAAAAGTGTGAATGAAGCTCTTACAGATTCAGATTGGATCACGGCTATACAAGAAGAGCTTCATCAATTTGAGAGAAACAAAGTATGGCACCTTGTACCTAAACCTGCAGAGAGAACAATCATTGGAACCAAGTGGGTGTTCCGAAACAAACTGGATGAGTCAGGAACAGTCACTAGGAACAAGGCACGGCTGGTTGTACAAGGATACAATCAAGAAGAAGGGATCGATTATGAAGAAACCTTTGCACCAGTTGCTAGAATTGGGGCTATTCGAATCTTAATAGCCTTTGCAGCTCATATGGAAATCAAGCTATATCAAACGGATGTTAAAAGTGCATTCCTAAACGGATACCTTAAAGAAGAGGTGTATGTCAAACAACCCCCTGGTTTTGAAAATGGTGATTTTCCAAATCATGTTTTTAAACTTGACAAGGCACTTTATGGTTTAAAACAAGCTCCAAGAGCTTGGTATGAACGGTTGTCAAGTTTTTTACTTGAAAATGATTTTAGAAGAGGCAAGGTAGACAATACCTTGTTTCTAAAATCTAAGGGGGAACATTTTTTGATTGTCCAAATATATGTTGATGATATTATATTTGGTGCAACTCATCATGATTTATGCAATGAATTTTCAAATATGATGAGGAGTGAGTTTGAGATGAGCATGATGGGTGAGCTTAATTTTTTCTTAGGCTTACAAATCAAGCAAACTCCAAACGGCACCATGATCCATCAGTAAAAGTATATCAAGGAGTTACTTAAGTGTTTTGGGATGGAGTCAGCCAAACCCATAGACACTCCTATTTCTCCTTCAACCAAGTTGGTTATGAATGATGGGAGTCCCTCAGTTGAGGAGAAACTCTATAGGGGTATGATTGGGTCACTCTTATACCTAACCGCTAGTAGACCTGATATTGTTTTTAGTGTTGGTTTATGTGCCCGTTTTCAGGCTAACCCTAAGGAAACTCATCTTAAGGCTGTTAAACGGATACTAAGGTATTTGAAACATACACCCAATTTAGCTTTATGGTATCCTAAAGGTTGCAATTTTGATCTTGTTGGATATGCTGACGCTGACTATGCTGGATTCCTAGTTGATAGAAAGAGTACCTCAGACTGCTGCCTTGGGAGATGGAGAAAGAGTATTCATGACAGACCTTGGAATGAGAGAAGTATGTTCAAGAACAGATGGCTCGAACAGGTATGCCTTGATTGTCATTAATGTATGCTGCCTGCTTAAATTCTAGGTGTTTCCTAGGTGGCCCTTCATAACGGGTAGGGGGTTTAAAAACCCCCTTTGTGTGTGTCTGTTTTCCCCGTCTTGCTCTCTCTCTCTCTCTCTCTCTCTCCCCCCTCTGTTCTTGCTTTCAAACCCTAGCAAAACCCTCTAAACCCTAATCTCTCTCCTCTAGCAAACAATGGCTTCCAACAACACCTCTCACTCAAAAGCCCTCGTTCTTGCTTCCTCAATCCCTGCTCCTTCTCGCCCAATCTCGTACAAGCCTTTCAAATTCCTGAAAAGCTTGTCCCTAAAATCAGTGGGAATGGGGATGGATGATATTCCCTTTGAATGTCGAAGGGAATTGGTGTTCCTCGTAGGGGCAATTGCTTGTCCCATTTTAGTTGAGTCAGAGGGAACAAAGTCGGGGTCTCAAGAACAATTCTTGGAAACCCCTGAAGGGTTTAATGTTGAGCCCTGTTCTTCTGGGTTGTTCTCTGACACCGCGACAGAAACAGGGGCTGCCTCTGTCGAAGGTGTGTTTGTGGAGGATCTGCATGTCGACTTCCAAGGGAAGTCGAATGAGTCGTCAGAGGAGAGTCTAGAGAAGAATTCTCTCCCTGAGGCTGAAATCTCCCCTCCAGTCTTTCAAACTGGAGAGAAAAGGAAGAGGGTGAAAATCGTGGCTAGGCGTAGCAGAACGCCAAGAACAAGGCCACAACCAAGGTCTCAACCCTCTCAAACTCCTCAATCCTCTAAGCCCTCTCGAAAATCTGCAAGGCTAGCGTTTCAATCCTCTCATCGTCCCTCTAAACCCTCTGCTCCTATCATCAAGGAGATTTCTTCTTCTTCTGAAGGGTTCTCGAGTTCTGACTCTGAGAACACCACCTTCAAACAGGGGACACCGGTGTTTTCCGAGTCTTCTGAAGAACAATCTCCTCCAAAACCAACCAATAAACCTGCTGTAAAGCCCTCTCCTGCCAAAACACCCCTCAACGGAAAGCCCAGAACAGCCCCCCTACCTGAAACTACCACCTCTGTTCCTGTCCTTAAACGCCCAAAGCAGTTCACTCCCTCTCCTATGTCTGACAAACATGCGCAGTTGCTGAAGCGCAATGTCGTCAGGGGGAAGGTAATGAATGTAAGCTTTTTCGAGGAACAGGGTCTGGGGGTGTTCTTGAACAAGCTTCGAGCCCAAGGCTGGCTTGAGTTGTTTGCAAACACCCAGCAAGGGTGTTCTGTGCCCGAGTTGGCTGAATTCTATGCCAACTGCTCTGTCACAAATGGGGTAGTGACAAGTGCTGTCAATGAGTGTCATTTCTCCTTTGATGAAGCCACCCTAAGTGATATTCTGGGCATCCCCTCTCGTGGATTTGCTGTGTATGTGAGGGAAGACAAAACTGCCCTGGAAACAGCCAGGCTCTTAGAGGTGTCCAAACGCCTTAGTCAAAAACAGGGCCTGAGAACACCCCTTTCGGTTAAGAAGGGTGAAATGACCTCCCTGCACAAACTACTGTTTATGTTCACTATCAAGAACATAATACCGCGAGGTCAAGGGCGAAACTCAGCAGATGCCTTCGATCAATCTCTGGTGGACCTACTGGATCGGGAGGAACCAGTAAACCTCCCTGCAATCATGATTCGCCACATAAAGCGAATTGCGAACACCACCCGGGCACATGATCTTGGCTATGGGTTTCTGTTGACAAGGGTGCTTGAGCACTTTGGGATAGTGCTCACACGAAGAGTGGCGGCCCAAATCATTGATGAGATTGGGATTGACACTCTCCTAGGGTGTGGCTATGAGGTCGGCGAAGGGTCAGTTTCCAAACAGCGACGTCGACCACCTCGACCACCTGTTTCTGGGCTACCTTCCGTCAAGGTTGAGGCTGTTCTTGAGGACAATGCTGGCCTCAAGGATGAGCTCTCAGCTGTCAAGGCTGCTCTTGCTGAGGAACGAGCTATCTCGGCCAATCGCCATGAAGATCTCCTTGCACTTCTCTCCACTCTTGCCCCCAGCATTCCTCCTCTGCAAACGAAACCACGCCCTGCTCCCTGATTGTATAGGCTGCTCTCTAGTCTCCTCCTTTCTTAATTTCGTTTTTGGCATTGTATTGTTAATGCAATATCTCATTATTAATGCTTCTTGCCCCTTCTGCTACATACTTCTTTTCTTGCATTCATAATGTTGTTTATGCTTTTTAATGATGCCAAAAGGGGGAAGAAGAGTGTAACCCTCCTATTGACGGTGTAACCTAGCATTGACTGTGACTTGAGTGTAACCCTTCTGTTGACTAATGAACCTAGCATTCACTTAAGTGGACCTTGACCTACGTGGATCCCTATCAGCATTCAATTTCTTTTTTTTTGTTAATATGGTCACTTGGTTTGTCATCATCAAAAAGGGGGAATTTGTTGAGTTATTATATTTAGTTTTGATGATAACAAATCCAAGTGTAAAAATTTGTCCAAGTAATGTTGCTCCAAACACGATCTCCAAACAGGCCTAACTGGTGTTTGTGATCTTTATTGTATTAACTGGTTTGCTACATGTTAGAACAAGTCTTCTAGACAGGTTTTACTTGGTGATTCCATATTAAGTCAAGAACACCATCTCGACAGTTGATTGTAAGGCATGTTCCTGAACTCTAGCAATGGAAAGAACAACCCCAGCAAACAAGGTGGCCTTGGTGTTCACAGCAGCACCATAAATCTTGGACAAGATGACATTCAAAACAAGAAGTCTCGGGTATATAGGTTTTATTTATTTAGACTCTTGTTAATATGCCAATATTGAAAACATCATTTTAAACACCTCTTAAATCGGTATTTGCGCTAAGTGCTTCAGAACACCAGTTGCGAACAACACTGCGAACAGGGTGCCTAGGGTGTTTCTGAACTGCAGTAGCCACACCCGGTTATCTTTGAAAATTTATTTTAGTTGGCTAAGATCTCCAGATTACTTTCCTTGAATTTCAAAACTGCTATTTCTCTGGAAAGGATATTTCTTGAAAATATTATGTGAGATTTTCGAAAATAAGTTTTGGGAGATTTGCCAAAACTTAAAGATTTCCTTTGACCATATTTTCGGATATGGTAAAGTTTTAAAAGCTGAAAATTTCTGGTTGCTTTTTTGAATCCACCTCACGGTTATGGGAAGATAAGGGTTATCTTTTAAGGTATCAAATCCCTTATATTTTGGCAAAATTTTATCACTAGCCGTAGGAGAACATTTCCTGATTGAAAATCGTTTTCTATACTTGGCTGATTCTGTGGCTTATGACCGTTGGTTTTTGTGTTTAAAAACCTCAGCTTTTTCTCTCCCAGAAGACACACAACACACGAGAAAAGAGCATATAGAAAACTCAGGTTGAATTTGCTTGAACACAGCTTTTTGAAAAATTCAGGAAAAATCAGAAAACACGGTCTACACTCAAAGATTCTTGAGCTTCATTCTGGAAAGCAAACCGTGACAAGCTGTGTTTGATTTTGAGTTTTCAAACCATTGGCATAATAGGATCTTCATTGTACCTTACATCTGCTTAGTAAGAAGCACCCCCTGTAAGGTGTTTGTAACCCTGATCTTGAATCAGAAAAGTGAGTGAGTGTGTCCTAGTCGTGTGGACTTGGACGTGTCTAATCTTGCGAAGGTTGGACGTGGTGTAACCTGTCTTTGGGAAGAAGGTTACGTGGTTGCAAGTTGTAACAAGGTGTGTTACATTTGTAACGTGTGAAGCCGTTAGTGAAAGTGGTTAAATCCTACACGAGGTAGGTCGTGGTTTTTCACACCTCAGTTGGGCTAGAGGTGTTTTCCACGTAAAAATTGTGTGTGCTTTATTTTCCGCATTTATCTTGGTGATTTTCGCATCTGCAATATTTGAGAACACCCCGTGCAAACAAGCTATCAGGGTGTTTGTCATTTGAGAACAACCTCTACTAGGGTGTTTGTTATTTACAATGCGAAAATCAGACACCACAATTCACCCCCCTCTTGTGGTTGTATACTCACGAACTCAACAAGTAGTATCAGAGCGGGTTCTCTTACAAAAGGTTAACACCTTGAGAGATTCTGAAGATGAGTACCCCACAAGGAATTCTTGAAGGGCAATCCATTACTCGTCCACCCTATTTCGACGGCCAACATTATAGTTGGTGGAAGAATAGGATGGAGAACTATATTCAGGCAGAAGATTATGAATTATGGATGCTCATCAAGAACGGGCCCCTTGTTCCCACCAAGGTGCTTGAAGATGGTAAGAAGGTTCCCAAGGAATCCATAGAGTTTGATGCCGAGGACTACAAGAAAATGGAGAAAAATGCCAAGGCCAAAAAGCTTCTATATTTTGGCCTAGGACCCGATGAATACACTCGCATCTCTGAGTGTGAATCAGCCCAAGCTATCTGGAATGCTCTGCAAGTTGCTCATGAAGGTACGAGTCAAGTTAAACAATCTAGAATTGAGCTACTTATGCGACAATATGAGTTGTTTGATATGGGTGATCATGAAACTTGTGATGGACATGTATACACGGTTCACCCACATCACGAACGAGTTAAAATCCCTGGGAAGATCTTTCACCACTGAAGAGTTGGTGAGGAAAATCCTCAGAATTTTACCTCGCACCTGGGAGGCCAAAGTAACAGCCATCCAAGAGGCTAAAGACATGAACAAGATCACCCTCGACGAGTTGATTGGTAATCTCAAGACCTATGAACTCCGAAAAAACTCACAGCAAAGAGAGGAGCAAAAGAAGGGTCGTGGGCTTGCCTTGAAAGCACATGAGGACACTGACTCTGACCTTGAAGATGAAGAAATAGCCCTAATGTCCAGAAAATTCAAGAAATTCTTCAAAAAGGTCAAGGAAAACAACAAAAGAAAAGACTTCAGCAAGTCCAGGAACACCTCCAAAGAACAGCTCACAGGGTGTTTCAAGTGCGGCGAACCAGATCACTTAGTCAAGAATTGCCCTCTGCTTCGAGAAGATCAGACGCCCGAACACCCTCGAAAACAGGGTCGAAAACACCCTGTAAACAATTTGGGCAAGCGATTCTCGAAAGCTATGCTGGCTGCTTGAGGAGATTCCTCTGAGGATGAAGGAGAATCTGAAGCTGAAGAAGGAGTCGTAGCACTTATGGCACAAAGTGATTCAGATTCAGATGATGAATCAACAATCAGCTTCTCAGATCTCAAGAACAAGGTATATGGTCTTAACAAAGCCACTTTAGAAGAACTTCTATATAATTTGATAGACACATGTGCTGATCTAAAAAGAGAAGTTCGGGACCTAGAGCTTGAAAATGAAATTCTTAAAAATGAAAAACTCGGTTTACATGAAAATGTTAATATACTCAAAGAAAACCTCTTTATAAAAGAAGGAGATTACTCTCGAATAGAGGAAAAACTCTTTGAGGTGGAAGGAATGTTTGAGTCCCTGCTCAAAGAGAACAAGGGTTTGCATGCTAATAAAGAAAAACTGGAAACCGAGCTTAGCACAAACAAACGCTGAAACAAATCTTCACAGGCTCTTGCTTGGTTAAACACTCACCACAGTCGAAACAAAAAGGGACTTGGGTATAAGCCTAAACGAACAGTTTACCCAATTCATAGAAAGTATGTGCGATTACCTGAAAACATTGTTTGCTTTCATTGTGGTAAAACTGGTCACTATCGATATTCTTGTCTTTTAAGAAAACATGCCAATGAAAAGAATGAAAGGTATGTGAAACAAATCTGGATTAAAAAAGATGAGCTTTACATGTCTAAAAGAATGGGACCCAAGTAGATCTGGGTTCCCAAAACTAACCCGTGATTTGTTTTGCAGGCTGAAGTGAGAGAGAACAATCCCACAAACAACCCAGCAAACAGGATAAGAAACACCCTGTCAAACAGATCAGAAAACAACCTTGAAAACAGGCAGCTGTGGTATGGTGATAGTGGGTGTTCGCGGCACATGACTGGAGAAAGATCAAATTTTCTCTCACTTACAGCTTTGAATGGTGGGAGTGTAGCATTTGGAAACGGCAAGTATGGGACAATTGTCGGTATAGGTAATATTGGTAAAACTCTCTCCCACTCAATTGATAATGTGCACTTGGTTGATGGTTTAAAGCACAATTTGCTAAGTGTGTCCCAAACTGTGTGACAAGAACAACCTAGTGGTGTTTTCACGAACACGTTGCTTGGTTGTAAATGACGACACAGGAGATGTTGTGTTGAGGGGGAAGCGATGTCAAAATGTTTATAAAGTCTGTATTTCCACTCTTCCCCAAAATAATCTGACTTATTTAAATGCATTAAATGATGATATAATGCTATGGCACAAGAGACTAGGTCATGCAAGCCTATCTTTGTTAAACAAACTTGTTTTCAAAGATTTGGTTGTTGGACTACCTTCCATCAAGTTTAATGATGACAAGGTATGTGAAGCTTGTGCAAAAGGCAAACAAGTCAGATCTTCTTTTAAATCGAAAAAATGTGTAAGCACTACTCGCCCTCTAGAATTATTACACATTGATTTGTGTGGTCCCATGAGGGTAACCAGTAGAGGTGGGAAAAAGTGTGTGCTTGTTGTAGTGGATGATTACTCTCGATTTACTTGGACCTTGTTTTTGGCATCCAAAGATGAAACCTTTGAGAATTTTATTGCCTTTCTCAAAAGGTTGAAAAGAGAGTAGGACACTCCTTAATTAGCTTGAGATCTGATCATGGAACTGAGTTTGAAAATGCAAGTTTTATCAACTGTTGTAATGAACATGGTGTTGATCATAACTTCTCAGCTCCAAGAACACCCCAACAAAATGGGGTGGTTGAGCGCAAAAATCGCACCCTGAAAGACATGACCAGAACAATGCTTATTGTTAGTGGTCTTCCTAGGTGTTTTTGGGCAGAAGCATTGAACACCTCATGTTACATTATAAATAGATGCATGATCAGACCCATTTTGAGCAAAACTCCTTATGAACTTTTCAAAGGCAGAAAACCCAATATTACGCACCTAAGGACATTTGGTTGTAGGTGTTTTGTGCATAATAATGGGAAGGATGGCTTAGGAAAGTTTGACCCTAGGAGTGATGAGGCAATATTCCTTGGCTATTTTTCTCACAGCAAGGCATACAAAGTCTTTAACAAAAGAACCTTGTGTGTTGAGGAAAGTGTGCATGTGTTTTTTAATGAATCTAACGTGTTGAGTAAGAATGATGCACAGGAAGATGAACTTGAATTAGGTCTTGTTCGAAAAGAAGTGTTGCTCCAAGATAAACGAGGTAAGAACACCATGGAGAAAATAACTCCTGAAGGTGTTCCTCAGAACAGCAGGCAAGCTGAACACCAAACAAGGGAAAACACCGCTGAACCCTGTTCGGAACCGTGTTCTTTAGTAATAGACTTACAAACATGTGCAGAAACAGGCTCGGGAGATGATCGTAAGCATTATGTTACGACTAGAGTAGAGCATGGGTCTGTGGATCCTCTTACCCCACAACCATGGAAGCACCATAGTTCGCACCCTCTTGATCAAATCTTGTCAGATATTAATACTGGAGTGCAAACTAGATCTAAGCTAAGGAATTTTTGTGCTTTCTATGATTTTCTTTCTAACATTGAGCCAAAAAGTGTGAATGAAGCTCTTGCAGATTTAGATTGGATCACGGCTATGCAAGAAGAGCTTCATCAATTTGAGAGAAACAAAGTATGGCACCTTGTACCTAAACCTGCAGAGAGAACAATCATTGGAACCAAGTGGGTGTTCCCAAACAAACTGGATGAGTCAGGAACAGTCACTAGGAACAAGGCACGGCTGGTTGTACAAGGATACAATCAAGAAGAAGGGATCGATTATGAACAAACCTTTGCAACAGTTGCTAGAATTGAGGCTATTCGAATCTTAATAGCCTTTGCAGCTCATATGGAAATCAAGCTATATCAAATGGATATTAAAAGTGCATTCCTAAACGGATACCTTAAAGAAGAGGTGTATGTCAAACAACCCCCTGTTTTTGAAAATGGTGATTTTCCAAATCATGTTTTTAAACTTGACAAGGCACTTTATGGTTTAAAACAAGCTCCAAGAGCTTGGTATGAATGGTTGTCAAGTTTTTTACTTGAAAATGATTTTAGAAGAGGCAAGGTAGACAATACCTTGTTTCTAAAATCTAAGGGGGAACATTTTTTTGTTGTCCAAATATATGTTGATGATATTATATTTGGTGCAACTCATCATGATTTATGCAATGAATTTTCAAATATGATGAGGAGTGAGTTTGAGATGAGCATGATGGGCGAGCTTAATTTTTTCTTAGGCTTACAAATCAAGCAAACTCCAAACGGCACCATGATCCATCAGCAAAAGTATATCAAGGAGTTACTTAAGCGTTTTGGGATGGAGTCCGCCAAACCCATAGACACTCCTATTTCTCCTTCAACCAAGTTGGTTATGGATGATGGGAGTCCCTCAGTTAAGGAGAAACTCTATAGGGGTATGATTGGGTCACTCTTATACCTAACCGCTAGTAGACCTGATATTGTTTTTAGTGTTGGTTTATGTGCCCGTTTTCAGGCTAACCCTAAGGAAACTCATCTTAAGGCAGTTAAACGGATACTAAGATATTTGAAACATACACCCAATTTAGCTTTATGGTATCCTAAAGGTTGCAATTTTGATCTTGTTGGATATGCTGACGCTGACTATGCTGGATTCCTAGTTGATAGAAAGAGTACCTCAGACTGCTACCTTGGGAGATGGAGAAAGAGTATTCATGACAGACCTTGGAATGAGAGAAGCATGTTCAAGAACAGATGGCTCGAACAGGTATGGCTTAATTGTCATTAATGCATGCTGCCTGCTTAAATTCTAGGTGTTTCCTAGGTGGCCCTTCATAACGGGTAGGGAGTTTAAACCCCCTTTGCGTGTGTCTGTTTTCCCCGTCTTGCTCTCTCTCTCTCTCTCTCTCTGTCTCTCCTCTGTTCTTGCTTTCAAACCCTAGCAAAACCCTCCAAACCCTAATCTCTCTCCTCTAGCAAACAATGGCTTCCAACAACACCTCTCACTCAAAAGCCCTCATTCTTGCTTCCTTAACCCCTGCTCCTTCTCTCCCAATCTCATACAAGCCTTTCAAATTCCTGAAAAGCTTGTCCCTAAAATCAATGGGAATGGGGATGGATGATATTCCCTTTGAATGTCGAAGGGAATTGGTGTTCCTCGTAGGGGCAATTGCTTGTCCCATTTCAGTTGAGTCAGAGGGAACAAAGTCGGGGTCTCAAGAACAATTCTTGGAAACCCCTAAAGGGTTTAATGTTGAGCCCTGTTCTTCTGGGTTGTTCTCTGACACCGCGACAGAAACAGGGGCTGCCTCTGTCGAAGGTGTGTTTGTGGAGGATCTGCATGTCGACTTCCAAGGAAAGTCGAATGAGTCGTCAAAGGAGAGTCTAGAGAAGAATTCTCTCCCTGAGGCTGAAATCTCCCCTCCAGTCTTTCAAACTGGAGAGAAAAGGAAGAGGGTGAAAAACGTGGCTAGGCGTAGCAGAACGCCAAGAACAAGGCCACAACCAAGGTCTCAACCCTCTCAAACTCCTCAATCCTCTAAGCCCTCTCGAAATCTGCAAGGCTAGCGTTTCAATCCTCTCATCGTCCCTCCAAACCCTCTGCTCCTATCATCGAGGAGATTTCTTCTTCTTCTGAAGGGTTCTCGAGTTCTGACTCTGAGAACACCACCTTCAGACAGGGGACACCGGTGTTTTCCGAGTCCTCTGAAGAACAATCTCCTCCAAAACCAACCAATAAACCTGCTGTGAAGCCCTCTCCTGCCAAAACACCCCTCAAGCAAAAGTCCAGAACAGCCCCCCTACCTAAAACTACCACCTCTGTTCTTGTCCTTAAACGCCCAAAGCAGTTCACTCCCTCTCCTATGTCTGACAAACATGCGTAGTTGCTGAAGCGCAATGTCGTCAGGGGGAAGGTAGTGAATGTAAGCTTTTTCGAGGAACAGGGTCGGGGGGTGTTCTTGAACAAGCTTCGAGCCCAAGGCTGGCTTGAGTTGTTTGCAAACACCCAGCAAGGGTGTTCTG
>JAKOGI010003686.1:0-45420 GCA_029747015.1 Carnegiea gigantea
ATATGTATATATATAAATCTATATATATATGTACATTTATATATATATATATATATATATATATATATATATATATATATATATATATTGGGTTTGTAAATTGATAAAAGTTAATATTTAAATTTTGATTAAATTGTTGTATAAAGATTTGATACCATTTAATTCATTTTGTTTGAAGCGGCCAACTTTATTTCAGTTTGGTTAAATCTGTTCTAAAATAATCATAAATTGTCCTTACAATTTTTTGTTTCTCGAGGTAGACAATTGTATTTTCCTCTCTCTCTATATGAAAAACCATTACCCTTTTTTTTGCCTTATTTCTATACATCTCTCTCCCCTCTCTGTCCTTATCTGTTCGACCGTTTAGTATCCAGTATCCTCTCCCTCTCCCTCTTCTCTCTAGGGTTTTCGCTCCCTATTCTCTCTAGATAGTTCGACCTCTCCCTCTCCCTCTCCCTCTTCTCTCTAGATTCTTCGCTCTCTATCCTCTCTCTAGACATTTCAACCCTCTCCTCTCCAGATTTCTCTTCGCTCTCTATTCCATCTCTCTAGACATTTCGACCTCTCCCTCTCCCTCTCCCTCTTCTCTGTAGACCGTTCTCTTCTCTCTCTGAGTTTGCCTATGTCATTCCCTCTCCAGATTCCCTTCGCGTATCTCGACGGCGGCTCCTTATTGCCGCCGAAGCGAGACCCAATAGTCCCCACATGATGAAAACTGCCGTGTGAACCACCGGTGTGCAACCATCTGAAAACGGCACCACCACCAAGTTATAAATCGGCCGACAGCGAGTCTAACGGTACCATCTACGCTGTCAACACACCACTCAGGCGGTGGCGCGTGGTTGTATGCGCCGCCGTGTTGGGGGTGCGTGTGGATTTTTCAACAATATCTGCACAAATCGGTGTTCTGGGAAGACGAGGGAGGAAGAAGGCAGTCGAAAGACTTCTTCGTCGGCGGCGCGTGTGGTCCACGCGCCACCCCTCCATGGCGGATCTGATGGATATGGTGTTTTTATTAGCTTACTCGTCATTTTAGCCCTCCCCCTTTTATGTATTAAAGTTTTTATGTAGATTTGGGATTTTTCATCATGTTCTATTGTTGCATGTATTGATAATTTCATATCTAGGGCGTTCATGGTGATTTTGGGGATTTATTAGAAATTTTGGGGTTTAGGTAATATTTTTAGGTTATTGGGTTCGAATAGCATACATTTTTGGTAATGGAGATGGTTCTCTCACTCACGTGCTAGGCCTTGAATCCGATTCTCCGTTGGGATATATAGGCTATTGTTGGTGCTTTTACTTCGGGTACTTTTCTCTTGCTGTTTTTATTCGAAATTGATATTTTGGGTTTTTCACTAACCGGTTTTGTGATATGGGTTTCTTCTTGGTTTTTTTGGCGCTTTGGTTTTAGATGGTGACGAATTATACGGACTTGTTGATCTGGGTAAGTTAAATTCCTCTTTATAATTTATACGTGAATTCTTTTTTTTTTTTTTGTGGGTATGTTATGACAAATTTTATTCAAAACTTTGATATGGGAGAACATTATACAACATATGTAATATTAATCTGTGAGGAGTGCGTAAGTATTTGAAATGACAATAACTGATATTTCTCTCTTATAAGAACATTTTTAAAAGTATTTGAACTTTGGTGATTTACAACTTATTGTCGATTCCTCGTACATTTGAAAATATGGTCTTATAAAACAATAGTGGAAAAAAAATCATTAGGAATTTATGTACTCTTATGTATGATTTGAAGACATGAGATTTTATGATATATATTGTCAGACCATTTATATACTCCTATGTCTCCTAGAAGGGTCTTGTTTAGAAGAAAAATGGGGGTTGCAACTGGTTTCTTTGTAGGCTTGGTATTAGCCACAACATGGTGATTGTAATTTAATTTGTCAGAGACTTATTACAAATAATTTAATAGAAAAAATTTATGGCAATTCCTTTAGCATAGTTTTTCTATATAAATCTACAAAACATAAAAAATTATAATGAAGTCTGTCTTATTTCTTGATAACAAATTTAGAAATACTATTAGTTCAATTTGTAATATATTACATTAGGAGTTACTAAGTCTAAATAGATTATCCCCTACCATGTCCATTCAATTTAATTTTCAGTTTGGGTATGATGTTTTGATATTAATTTTGCATTATTATTGTTAATTCTATATTTGATTTTTTTAATGCTATGACATTCATCAGCATATGTGTGTGTGTGTGTGTGTGTGTGTGTGTGTGTGTATATATATATATGTATATATCTTTATCTAACATAACCAACAAAGAATGGTCGCTTACTTGTTGGGAAACACTTTGTGTATGTTATGCCTTACATTACATCCACTGCCATATCAAATTAATTCCATTTTATGTTTGTGTATATTGTTTTGATATTAACTTCGTGTTATTATAGTTAATTCTGTATTTACTTTTTTAAAGCACTCTCTGTGTATGAATGTATGATCTTTTATTGTTAATTCTTTTCTATAGCAATATTAATCTGTTAATAGTGCGTACATTTTTAAAATTCATAATTTTAAACATAAGTGATAAATGAATATTAAAAAGGTTAACGACAATAACTAATATTTTCCTCGTATTATGAACATTTTTAAAAGTATCAGAACCTTTAAATGTTTTCTAAAAGTTAATTATAGTAGAAATTCAGGTGATTTTAGTTTAATTTATCGAAGACATCATTATCTAATAATTTAATGCAGAAAATTGATGGCAATTCCTTTAGCATAAGTTTTCTACATATCTTTATCTGGAAAACATGAAAAATTATAATGAAGTTTGTCTTATTTCTTGATAACAAAGGTACAAAACTACTATTAGTTTAATTTTGAATATATTACATTAGGAGTTACTAAGTTTAAATAGTTTATCCCTTGCCCTATCCATTCAATTCCATTTTCAGAATGTGCATGATGTTTTGGTATTATATTAGTATTATTATTGTTAATTTTGTATTTCATCTGTTTTATCTATAACATTAATGAGCATATATATATATATATATATATATATATATATATATATATATATATATATAATTAGATATATATATATATATATATATATTATATATATATATATATGTCTATATAAAATATCTATATAATATATATATAATATATATATGTATATATATTATTGATATATTATATATATATATTATATATATATATATATAATGTGTGTGTGTGTTTGTGTGGTGTGTGTGTCTATATATATATATTATATATATATATATATATCTATATATATATATATATCTATTGTAATGTAGGTATGTATGTGTATATATATATACATACATATATATATAATATATATATATATATAATATATATATATATATATATATATATATATAAATATGTATGTATGTATGCATGTGTATGTCTTTATCTAACATAACCAACATAGAATGGTGGCTGACTTGTTGGGAAACACTTTCTGTATGTTGTGGCCTACATTACATCCCCATTCCTATCCAATCAATTCCATTTTAAGTTTGTGTATGTTGTTTTGATATTAACTTCGCATTATTATAGTTAATTCTGTATTTAATTTTTTAAAACATTCTCTGTGCTTGAATGTATGATCTTATATTGTTAATTCTATTCGAGAGCAGTATTAATCTGTTAGTAGCACGGAAAATTTTCAAATTCATAATTTTAAACATAAGTGATTAATCTTTATCTAAAAAGGTTAATCATTTTCTTGCAATGACAATAACCATTATTTTCTCTTATAATGAACAATGTTAAAAGTATATATGTTTTCTAAAAGTTAATTATAGTAGTTATTCAGGTGATTCTAATTTAATTTATCAAAGACATATTACAATCAATTTAATGGACAAAATTTATGGCAATTCCTTTAGCATAGGTTTTCTATATAAATTTTAAAAACATGAAAAGTTATAATGAAGTTTGTCTTATTTCTTGATAACAAAGTTAGATGTACTATTAGTTTAATTTTAATAGATTACATTTGGAGTTACTAAGTTTAAAAAGTTTATCCCCTGCCCTATCCATTTAATTCCATTTTCAAAATGGGTATGATGTTTTGATTTTAAATTTGTACTATTATTGTTAATTTTGTATTTCATTTGTTTATGCTGTGACATTCATGAGCATATATATATATATATATATATATATATATATATATATATATATATATATATATATATATATATATATATATATATATATATGTATATATATATGTATGTATGTATGTATGTACGTACGTACGTATGTGTATGTCCTTATCTAACATAACCAACAAAGAGTGGTTGCTAACTTATTAGGAAACACTTTTTTGTACATTACAATTAATCTAATTAAAAAAATTTATGGTAATTCCTTTAGTATAAGTTTTCTATAAAAATATACCAAACATGAAAAATTATCATGAAGTTTGTCTTATGTCTTGATAACAAAGTTAGAAATACTATTAGTTCAATTTTTTATATATTACATTAGGAGTTACTAAGTCTAAATAAATTATCCCCTGCCCTTTCCATTCTATTCCATTTTCAATTTGTGTATGATGTTTTGATATTAAATTCATATTATTGTTGTTAATTATGTAACATAACCAACAAAGAATGGTGACTAATGTGTTGGGAAACACTTCGAAGTTGCATTGCATATCATGTTTATATACCGATAATTCGTACGTTCTGAGTAAAAAACTGTCAGTCATTATATATATAATATATATATATATATATAGATATATAATCTATATATATATATATATATCTATATATATATATATATAGTTATATATATATATATTCGTATAGCTTTCACGACTTCTATGAGCTTCTAATTTCGATATAATATTATTTCGGCATTTCTGATTACATATATGGTAACTTGGCATTGAATTTTGTTTGTTATGATCTTCATCTCCGCACTAAATTGATTCACTAATTCAATTACTAATTTGAAATATCAAAACCATTTGGTCTTAGAGTTCATGTTATGACCTCCATCACCGTACTTATGTCTTCTATTAAATTCATCTGCTAATCTATGTATCTGGTATTTAATTTCTATGTGTGGTATGAAGTTGCATTGCATGTCATGTTTACATACCCATAGTTCATACAGTTATGAGTATAAAATGTCATTCATATGTGTATATACATATAACTTTCATGACTTCTAAGAGCTCCTGATTTGGATATAATATTATTTCGGCATTTCTGATTACATAGATGGTAATTTGGTATTCAATTTTGTTTGTTATGACCTTCATCTCCACACTAAATTCATTCACTAATTCGATTACTAATTTGAAATATCAAAACTATCTGGTCTTAGAGCTTGTGTTATGACCTCTGTCACCGTACTTATGTCTTTTATTATGGTATTTGATTTTTGTGCGTGGTATGAATTTGATGACCTTATTAAATAAACTTACATGGCGGCATTCTGTGTTGATGATCTTATGCAATTAAGTCACATGGGATTAGGTGGTGTTCACAACCAACAGTACATTCCCCTCCCTAGCAGATCAAGTTGTTTTTGTGGGTTTTTTTGTGTGGGTGATATGAAGTCATCTATCTCTGGTCTTGACAGATAAGAATATAATCTTTATGATCGCATTCTATATATGCATTCTCCCTCAGTTGTAGGTAGTTTTTGGAAAATTATTTGTGTACACATATATAGTTCGGTGAGGAGGGAGGGAAGGTCTTACATACCTAGAGTGGGTACAACCAATTTCAGTGTCACCTTGAGGTTGTAAGTTTGACCTCAGCACACAAATCTACGCGTATGTGTTATTGGGCTTTTAGTCTGCATTGACAATCGATCGGGCGAAAGTAAGAATATGTTTACATCATAAACGTATCAAGTATGATTGGTTGGGGTAAGGTGCTGCCATACCTCGAATGTAATATGATTGTGTGAGTTTTTCTTGTTAGAAGTTTCCCCTTAACACTCAATTAGCGGTCCCAATCTGTTTGATGAAGGGTCATAAATATAAATGTGGACAGAATAATTGTTTAAACTGTGATTACAATCAGTAAACTGTGATTACAATGAGATATTTAAAAGTGACAAGATCATACCTGGCGATTTGTCCAATACGTAACTCGGCGCAATCCGGCTAGTAGAGAGGACGATTACAATGGTTTTAGCAATCTGTAAGCATAGGCGAAGCTGTTGGAGAGAGGGTATGGTGTAGGTGTGGTTACTGGAATAGTGGGAATTCACTTTTGGAACGTTGGAGGCGCAGCTGTGAGTAAAGGTTTTTTTTTTTTTTTTTAGGGGGAAATGGTTAACAGTTTGTGGTTGTAGTACGTGAGGTCCCTCAATTTCTACAGTGTTGGGTTTTTTTTTTTTTGGGGGGGGGGGAATGGCAGCTTGATTGGTTACTGCAGATAATGGGCAGAATTAGATGCCCACTTCAAAATTTCAACATAACTGTTTGGTTAATGGGCATAATTAGGCACCCACTTCAAAATTTAAACAACACTGTTTGGCTTAATCAAGCGGGAGTGCATAGGAATGCAGCAAATCTGGAATCCTGAAATATGAGCACTTCACCTATCCTAGCATTTATTAGATAAAGATTTCTTTTATTTTCCAAGGAATGAATTGTGAAACGGCAGATTTCAATGCTTCCAATGAGATCTCTTGTGCCAGAAGAATATCTTCCCCTACAGGGTTACATTAGATCGACATATATGCTTCAATGAAGGTGGTAACCAGATCTATGGATCTCTTTCTTAAGTTGTATCATGAAATAGCAGTGGATATGGGAAGACAATCAATCAATGTATGCAAAAGTTGTTCTTTGGGGGTTGAGATTGTATTTTGACATTAGAGATTGTATTTGTTTGTGTTCAATTTGCCTTGTAGATGCCGTATTGCTAATTATTCAATTGATTCTTCCCTTTTTTTAGCAAATATGTTATCAGTTGGTGTAACGCCCCCAAATTAAATATGTTTCACTGTTTATATTCTCCTTAATAAAATACTCAATTGCAATCTGATAAATCCAATGATAGGGGCATTACCGCCGTCCAAAAGGATAAGGCTTGAAACATGAGTGATATAAATGACACAGTTAAGCATAACTTCAACTATACACCTTCACATATGATCAACCATTCACAAACAGTATTAACCAATATAGGGTTGATAGACCATATGAAAATAATTCACCATCTAATATCTACACCTCCGTTCACTGAAGAATTCAAAATACGACTTTAAAGTATGCATAGACTGCATTGCTTCTGATCCTTCGGATTTCCTTGCTTCACTTATTCTCTTCAACTGATTTGCTAGCATGAGGGTAATTCTCTGAGCATTTTCCTAAAACAAAACATGAAAAACATTTCGAACTGTGAGCCGAAGCTCAGTACATGCATTCCTGAATTGTTAAATGGTCATTAAAACACTGATTGGGCCCAATTTGCAATTCATTTTAAGTTAAAACAGTTAATAAGACGATGTAAAGCTGCATTACTAGTTATTATCTGATAGTGAACCCCTTGATATTGTTACGATCTATGGATAGGTGTACACCTGTCAAGCCGACCGAGGACCTGGCCTGAAGCCGCGCGGGTAACTGAAGGGCGAATGCCCTTTAGATAATAACTGACGGGGTCACTAATTAACTGATAAATCACTGTGTAAACTGATTCATTGATGTACTTACCAAAACATGATAACGTTGATAAATACACTCTGATTTCTAAAGATACAGGTAATAGACGTACCTCGAGTCTTTAAATCTGACTTGATACAAGTCAGCTATTTCATAAATGTCATCCGACTTGATAAATGTATTTTGAGTTGAAAACACTTATGCAAAATGACGAACGATAACTAGGCCTCAACTCTGTTTCATAAATGTCATTGTAAGTATGTGTTGTTAGTAAATAATCCTTACTCGCATGTGTAACAGAAATTGAGTAATGAAATGGGATACATAACTTGTGCATTTCAATATAATAAACTGATTTTAATTTGATATAAGACAAGTTAAACCAAAATAAACTGATTTAAATCAGTTAGGGTTATTGAACTTGAAATACAATAAATTGAAGCAAAATAGGCCAAATGGAAATGATTGAGGTGATAACAAAAAGATTTTAATTGACATAAATAAAATATGAGTTTCTGATATCTCTGAAATGGATAATAGAAAGTATAATGCTTCTGAAATGGATAATAGAATGTGCAATAATTCTGAAATGGATAATGGAAGGTTTAATGCTATGAAGGGTGTTGTGAGGTTCATAAAGGCTCAAATAACCTCGGTAGACCTGATAGACACTTAACTTGGTTTTCAAACCACAGTAAGTTTCTATACATAATCAAACTGGTTGAACTCACTACACTTTGTAATTTCCTTGCAATATCCATAATTATATAGAAACTTCTGAAAATATTTCCAAATGTCACAAAGTTCTATATTCACTCGTGTTACTGTTTGATAGTCTGTATTAGAAACTCCATATCTTTCACTCCCGACCTCCAAATGAGATGTAAAACCCCAATATAAAAATATCATAATGTCCACTTAAACTTTCATTTAGGACACAAATTACGATTCACATAGTAATGTCCTTAAGATTAGGGTAGAATACAGACGTGCACAATTTTAGTTCAATCTGCGCAGTCGTAGAAAAATGACCTTAACCTTTTTCACATAACTCGGATTAAGACGATTCAAGAGGCATTTGAAAGATAACTCATTGATCTATCCACACACCAAAAATCACAATTTTTCAGTGACCCAATCAATACCAGTTTTTCCGTAAAGTTACTGTTCCAGTTCAGTTCCCAGTTTCAATGTATTCTGCATAGTCTTGAGTAAATTGGTCATAACTTTGTCCACACAACTCGAAATTGAGTAATTCCAAAGCCTACTAAAAGCTAACGCTTCAAACTATCACTACACCAAAAATCATGAATTTTGGCCAATTATTACCAGTTTATTCACAAACTCACCCCTATTTTGGGGTTTGCTTACAGCATAACAGCCCATATGCAATCTTCTCTTAACCTAAACCCCCACTAAAATCATTATTCAACTTATATAAATTAGAATGAACATCTTGATACTCATTACCAATGCCAAAGATCACAAAATCTCATTTAAAATAATCAAAATCCATCATTACACCCTAAACTTGCATGAACATGAATAACCTCCATCTTTCTTTTCTTTCAAGATGATCCATCCAACAAAACATCAACTAACTCTTGATTTCATCAAAACAAGATAATTAATAATCAAAGCAAGAATTAAGACCAAAATACAACCAAAATCACAAGATAAAGTTAGGGTTTACACACTTATTCATGCATAAGGGGGTGTAATTTGAGGTTTGATGCTTGAGGGGGTGTGGGGAATGGATGGTGGCTGACTTGGTGGCTGTTCTGGTGGCTGTAGGGGTGGCGGCTGGTGGCCTGAAACCACTAGAATGGTGGTGGCAGGGCTGGAGAGAGGGAGAGGCTGGGTAGAGAGAGAGAGTAGAGAGAGAAGAGAGGATGCTAGCCTTTGCTTGTGATTTGCATGCTTATCTTAAATACTTGGTTGGCATAAATACTTTGTTTTTGCCTTGCTTGATTTACTAGGCTGAGAATAAGCCTCCAAAAAGTAAATTTTTATTATGTATAATTAGGTATAAATGATGGTAATTAGCCAAATTCAATCCTATCAACTTGTTGGACTTCAAATTGGGCCCAAATGAATTGGGCTTGGAACTAAAATACTGTGTTACGATAAAATTTTTACATAACTCGAAATTAAATCTTTGTAATGTTATGAAAAATAATTAAATCTTTTAAATCATACATATCGAGGCCTAATATCAATTTCTTCGAAAAATTATTTTTGGTAAGTGAAACTCAAATTGCAAAGTGGAGCCCCAAAAATGAATTCTCCCAACCGGGATGATTAATGAGATAAATTAATGTGAAAAAAATTAATAATCTGGCTTAATTAAATAGATAAATATGATTTAGGGTCGGGCTATTACAGTTGGCATTATATTTTTTTAGTTTCTAAAAAGCATAAGATAATAATTTAATAACCCTTCTAATATGAGATCTTTTTTCCTCAACTAGATGGATCCATGCTATGCATAGATTATTTTACACTTGGAAAATCTTTTTAAAATGGTAAATTTTTTTGTTAGATGTGAAATGATCATTTTTTAATAATATATGCCAATTAATTTTACAACTCTAATTTTTGTAAATATCTCAATAAAATAATTCCATTCACTTTACACTAAAAATAAAAAATTTAGACAGTCATAAATAGTATATATCTTTGGAAATTATTATTGAAAAGAAACATTACATAACAGGTCTATAAATAAAAAAGAGTAATGAATGAACCGAACAAGGGCGTGGTCTATTAAGTAGAAAATTAGACATTTCATCTGCTTCTTACTCAATTCCTTCCCTTTCCTTTTCCGTCATATTGGTCATTCAAAGAAAAAAGGAAAAAAAAATGACTCACTCATTCTATTAAAACTTCACTTCTTTCCACACACCAGAAGAATCACATCCCATTCCTTTTAAATGCACACCTTATCACTCCTTCCCACAAAAAAGAACAGGAAGTGAATGCCATGATAGATCAATAGGACGACAAGAAATCACATTTTTAGACCACACAATAAGAAACCTTTTGTCATCCCTAGCACATTTAGCATCCAAATGTTATGACTCAAACCATCAATCTTCTACTCTCTTCCAACTAAGCTTTTATACATTCATTGTTACTGTGAACATATGCCAGTGTGAAAAATGTAGGTAGAAAATTTTGAACATTAACATAGGTATAAAAAGGAATGTTATTGAGGGTCATTAATTAACTTATCATTAGCTAATTACCATGATTCACTAACACTAATACAATTAAAATGTTGTATTATTGATTGCTTATTTACCTTTAAATATGTTCATGACATATTTTTTTTACAATTATAAGATTTTTCTTAGTTTGTGTACAAACAAAACTTACTTGTATACCTAATTGTTCTTCATTTACTTTTTCGACAAAAACATTTGATGACCTACTACTATCTCATAAAGTATTACTTAAAAAAATGTGTGATAAATCTTAAACAAATATTCTAGTATGAAACTATATGTTGTGAAAATGCTTAAAGTAATGGTCGTCTTTTGATAATATAAGATTTCTTTGTATTTTTTCCAATGGTTTTCCCATTTAATCTAGTGATTTTTATGCGAACAAATTGAACCTTAAAATGCATAAAAAATTGTCATGGAAAACACATGATCATATCAAAATCGAAATATTTCTACTTATTTAACAAAAAGTTGCACAACTTTGCCACTCATAGATACACTAATTACATACCTTCATGTTATAAGTAGTCAATACTTGGATAATCACTCAGTATTGAGGAGGAAAATGCACAGGTAAACATATGTATCTTGTACGTTTACATGACTATATGTAATATTGGCTAGCAATATTAGCAAAATATGGCGAACAATTAGTATATGATAGGGCATGCTAATGATTCTTTAATTATTATTATCTTACCATCAATTATATGCATCCCTACAAAAGAGAGGGCGCAACTAAAAACATCATTTTAGAAACATATTTTGCGTCTTTATAGGCTATTGATAATCTTTTCATAGTTAGATACATCTGAACATGAAATAAATGATTACACGAAAGTATAACAATGTTTGATTAGCCGTACTTTTTGATTAAAAAGTGCACATGTTCTCAAAGATTGGTGACAAATCCACAAAATTCACTTACTCAAGGATGTATTGTTATCTACTGTCATGTTCCTATGACAACATGAACAATCCTCTTTTCGAGTATGACAACTGCACTACTCAAAACAGGGTGAAAATGTTTTCTTTTTTGTTTGAAAGGGGTAGTTGCAAAAGACTTAACCATGAACGTATAAAAACTAAGTCAATAATATTAATCCAAAACAACATGATACATGTATAATATATTCTGTGGAGACTATTAGCTAGTTAAAACATTTAGTTACTTAGATATTTTACTAGCACAAGTTGTTATGCACTTGGTTAGAGTTAGAGCACAGTTGTATATATATAGGAACCTACTGTATCATTACATATCGATTTTACCAGATTAGTATAACATTCCAAATACTTCTTCTCCCTTATTTCTCTCTCTACATGGTATGAGAGCATTGAGGTTCAAGATCACGAATCTTCCTATTGATTTTCTTCTTTTTTGATCAGTTGTTTAGGTTTCATTAACTAATCTAGCCTAAATCATCTAAACATCGTCGAATTTATTGATTGATTGAATTGCTTCTTAAGTTAATAAAGCCAAACATCAATCGATTCAGGATTGTCTTGATTATTCTTGATTTGTTTCTTTAATCTAATGGCGAGATCATGCGAAACCAATCAACCGATTAGGAATCCTTATTACCTCTCAAACTCTGATCATCTAGGGATGCTACTTGCCAGCAAGCAGTTTAATGGAGAAAATTACATCAATTGAAGCAATTCAACTTGAATAGGATTGGGTGCGAAAGTCAAATTAGGGATCATTGATGGAACCTTACTTGAACCACGTGAAGCTTTTGCTAGGTTATAGAATTGGTTGACATGCAATTATATGGTAAGATGCTGGCTGCTCAATTCTTTAACACCTGAAATTTGTGAATGCTTTATGTATGTTAAACCCGATAAAGAGTATTGGTATAAATTGGTAGAGAAATATGGTGAAGCAAATGGTCCTTTGATATATCAGTTGCACCATGATTTGACTTTGTTGATGCACAACAATGAGTTGGTGCCAGTTTATTTTTTTAAAATGAAGAAAATATGGGATGAATTGCAAGATTTGGATAGAATGCCTTAATGTGCTTGTAGAGTCACGACTAAATTCATATGTAGTCTTGACAAGAAGATTCAAGAAAGAGATGTAAGAATTAAGCTCATTCAATTTCTGATGGGGCTTAATTCTAGCAATGAAGTGCTCAGGAATCAAATATTGCTATAGAACCCTTACCTTCCATAAATAGGGCTTGTTACCTAATCCAATAAGCTGAGAAACAAAGACAAGTAGCAGAGGCTATGAATAGCGAAAATAAGGTTGATGCCTATGTAGTGCAAAAGCAAACACAGTTTTCTTGAAAGAAGGATTTTGAACGAGGCAAAATGGATAGGAATGATATGTTCTATACTCATTACAAGGATAAGGGGCACATGTCTGATCAATGTTTCAAGATACATGGGTATTCAGACTGGTACAAACAAACATATGGTGCAAAAATGGCTAATCAAGTGGCCACTCAAGATAAACACAATTCTGGAACTATAGACAATCCTCTCAACTGTGGTGATAATCAAGAGAATGATCAACCAAACATTTTGAATACAACTATGATGAATGTTGTTTGCCAAGAAGTCTTGAAGGTTCTCAAGGGACAACAAGCATCCTCATCGAAAGCTACAGGGCAAATGAATAACTCTTTTATAGGTACTACATTTATTGCGTCCTCTTTTAAAACATGTCCTTCCAATACTATATCACTTAAGTTAGTGAGCTAGATTATAGACTCTGGGGCATCTGATCATATGACACCTCATATTCAGTTATTTTCCTCAATAAAAGAACCAAATAAGCCTATCATTATAAGGCTTCCAAATGGTACTATCAAAACAGTCACATGCATTGGAAATGTGAAGCTAATAGATGATATTATGCTCGAGTATGTTCTCTATGTTTCATACTTCAAACATAACTTATTATCAGTCTACAAAATTCTAGATGACATCAAGTTGGTTGCTTATTTTACTTCCTGTAGGTTCTTGTTACAAGACCCTACCTGTAAGATATCTGCCGCCGAAGGGTATCAGACAAGAGGCCTCTATAGACTGGACGTACCTATTAGTGAGCAACATCATGTTTTCAATTGTGTCATTCATGATTTCTGTTTTGGTGATAATAATTTCCAATTCTTTGGCAGTAGTGTGAATTAGACTACTGATTTTTCAGTTTGGCATGCTAGGCTAAGACATGGATCTGTGTCCAAACTTTCTCATGTTCCATGTATTGAGAAATGTTCAAATAAGACTGATTTTCATTATGAAGTCTGTGTCTTGGCAAAATTTCATAGAGCTCCTTTTCCCTAGAGTACATCTGTTGCTTCTAAGAGATTTGTGTTAGTTCACATGGATTTATGGGGGTCATATAAGATTTCGGACATAAATGGCGCTTATTATTTTTTGACAATAGTGGATGACTATACCAGATGCACATGGGTCTATCTTCTTCAGAACAACATGCTGACACTTACTTACATTCAGAACTTCATTTCTTATGTGCAAACTCATTTTAAGGGATTACTGAGCATATAATAAGTGGTAATAATACTGAGTTATTTCAAGACTTCTATTCAAATCTCTTTAAATAGTTTGGCATTATACATAAGAGGAGTATACCTAAAACTGCTCAATAAAATGGCCATATTGAAAGGAAGCATAAGCACCTAGTAGAAACTGCAAGAGCTATGAGGATTCATGCTAATCTACTTTATAGATTATGGGGCATTTGGATTTTGGCTACCACTTAGATTATCAATAGACTACTAATAGGTGTTCTAGGTTGGAAATTACCCTATGAAGTGTTGTTTCAATGTTCTCTTGATTTACCTGGGTTGAGAGTTCTTGGTTCCTTATGCTATGCCATGGATTTGAATCAAAGCAATAAGTTGGAGGCAAAAGCAAGGAAATGCATTTTTATTAGATATCCTATAGGCCAGAAGGCCTACAAGGTGTATGATTTGGAAACTCACAAGGTCTTTGTGAGTAAAGATGTAAAGTTTTATGAGAATATACTACCTTTTGAGTAACAGATAATTACTAATGAAACATACAAGCCAGACAACCATTATGTTATTCCTTTCTAATTCCATCTAGTAGCTCCCTGATGATGATGATAATCCTATCACATATGCGTCAAATAGTGTAGTACCTTCCACTATTGATCATGTCACACCACAACCACCTCAAATATCTTCCTCATCTCTTCACCATTTGAGCAACCCTATTCCCAGACATATTAGTATCTATTACAGGCAATTCATAATAGCCTATGCATGTCAGAAGGAGCAATAGGATTTCACATCCACCTTCTTAGGTGTAAGATTTTGCTTACTAAGTTACTACTATTCCATCCAAAAATGTCTTATATCCTTTGTTTAAATATGAAGACCTCCAATACCTCAATCCTGAATATAAAGCTTCTTTGTTCAATGTTCTGACTATTCCAGAACTGGTCATATACCAACGAGCTCAACATGATCCAAAATGGGTCGAAGCCATGGAAAAAGAGATCTTAGCTCTTGAAGTTAATGATACTTAGGAGATAACTTATCTTCCAAAAGGGAAAGGGGCTATAAGCTCTAAGTGGATATTTAAAATCAAATTTAATCTAGAAGGAACCATTGAGAGATACAACACTTAATTTGTGGCTACGAGCTTTGATCAAGTGAAAGACAAGGATTTTAAGCATGCCTTTTCACTAGTTGCAAAGCTTCCAACTGTCAGACTACTTATTGCCTTAGCAACTCAAAAGACTAGCCTCTTCACCAATTGGACATTAATAATGCATTTCTTCATGGTTTCTTAGATGAAGTATACATACTTCCCCTTGAAGGATATTCAAAGGCTAAAGGCAAGGTTTTGTCGACTAAAAAGGTCACTTTATGGGCTCAAACAAACTTCACGCCAATGGAAGAAAGACTTCACAAATTTTTTGCTTCAACAAGGTTTCTATCAATCTGAGAGAGATTACTCCCTATTCACAAAGGGCACTGGTGATAACTTCATTACTGTGCTTGTATATGTTGATGATGTTACTATTACTGGAAATGACAACGCAGCCATAAAGTAACTTAAAAAATGCTTAGACAAGGCCTTCACTAAAAAGGACCTTGGCAATCTAAGATACTTTCTTGGCATAGAAGCATCGAGGAACTCTAAGGGGACCATTTCGACTAAGAGGAAGTATGCTACTAATATTTTGAGTGGCATAGGTCTCATTGCTTACAAGCTAGCCTTATTTCCTTTACCTATAGGTCTGAAATTGTCCACTGATTCTGGAAACCAATTACAAAGTCTAGAAATATATAGAAAGCGCATAGGAAGATTATTATATTTGAATATTATAGGACTTGATATGTCATACTTTATTCAACACCTTAGCTAATTTCTACATTACCCTAGAGAGCCTCACATATAGGCTATCATTCACCTATTAAGATACTTAAAGGGTACTGTCAATGGAGGACTCTTTTATCCTGCTCAGTCTAGTTTAACTCTAGAGGGTTATATAGATGCAGACTTGGACAGGTGCATGCTCAGCAGAAAATCAGTAACGCGATATTGTGTATTTTTGGGGGGATCTCTCGTGTCTTGGAAGACAACAAAGCAGAAGGCAACTTCAAAGTCATCCACTGAATCAGAATATCGAGGTATGTCTAAAACCACTAGTGAGTTAGTACAACTTGCTAGGATCTTAAAGGTTTTACAAGTACCTATTACATACCCTGTCACACTCCACTATGATAACAAAGCAGCTTAGTACATTGCTACAAATTCAGTATTCCACAAAAGAGCAAAGCACATTGATATTGACTGCCACTATGTACGAGACAAACTTGAAGATAGCTTCTTGCAGACTTCCCATATCAGCTCCAAACTTCAACTTACAAACTTACTAACTAAGCCACTCTCAGCTCCCCAACATCATTCACTTAGTGTCAAGTTTGGACTTATGTTCCACTCAAGTCAAACTTGAGGGGGGGAATGTAGAGATTATTAGGCAACTAAAGTATTTAGTTACTTAGATATTTTACTAGTATAAGTTATTATACAGTTGGTTAGAGGCAGAGCATAGTCGTAGACATATAGGAACCCACTGTCCCATTGCATATCGATCTCGCCATATTAGTATAACATTCCAAATACTTCTTCTCTCCCATTTCTCTCTCTACACATTCTGACATATCTATGTAAATTATCTTAAACACTGAAAATTAAGAATGAGAGCTAGAAAGAGTTACAATTGGAAATATTAGTCTCTTTCATAGCAAAGCACCAATAAAATTAGAAAATATGCATAATCTCAATTTGATTAAATTGGAATGCCTAAGGAGGTATTCCTCACTATTCTACCCATTATATAGAAGCTTCACATGAATGCTTAGAAAACCAGTACCATCAAAATCTAACTATGAAAGATATGAGAATACCTTTTGCCCTTGTTAGTCTATTGATAGCAAATTATCTCCTTATTGAAGGTTAATCTAGATAGTTCAAATGTAATATTGATTAGAAATGATGCTTTCTAGTAATTTCCAAACCCTTTGGAAATCACTCACAATGGGATACTCCATTTTAGCCTGAAGGTACTCATTTTACAATGCAATCAGTATTATTTTTCAATTTCAACAGTTTAAAAAAGCACAAAAAATTTAAACAGATGAACTTCTAGCATAAGGTCAGCTGTTTTTGTTGTGCTTCTGACTATTGGTTGTCTTTTATATACTTAACATCTATTTTTTTTAAAGAAAATTCTCTAATAGGTAATATAACACAAATTAAGCATTAAGAAAGTATTCGGCAACTGAAGAAACAAAATGTTGAAAGTAAAGTAACAATAAATCGTAAAAGCACCATCAAATAAGCCAATCATCAGTTGAAGGCACATATCTATAAGAGGGGCCTAGGAACATAGATCAATACAAAGAAAAATGGAAGATACCTCAAAGTCAAAGTGAAAGCCAAGTACCCAAACCACACAAAACCTCATAACCCCTTGCACAAAAGGCAGCCAATTTTTTTTTTAAAAAAAATTAACCAAAACAACATATTAAACAGAGAAGGATAGCCAAAGGCGAATGTTGATTAGCACTTCCTATCCAATAGGTGATTCTTGACCATGGTAGTTTTGCCTATTGATCTATTTTTCCATTGCAACAGGGAAGGTGACAATATAAAATTTAGGCTGATAGAACTTGCAGTTACATATTTAAAAACCCATAAATTCATGTATGATATCGATTTAAGCCATGAAGGGTGTTGTTAGTATGAAAAATTAGGAAACTGATTTAGGATTAGGAAGAACGAAATTGAAATTAATAAGATACAACAAATTTGAGAATCAAAATGGACGATAATTCTGATAGAATTAAAGAAGGAACCTTATCCATACAAATACAAAAATTAGGAAACATTTCACTAAAAAATAGGGTTCATAGCAAGTACCTAGATTGAGGATATATGAAACCCAAATTAGAAGCTTCCAGGCCTCAAGACATTGATGAAATTCATAAGCCCCTGATCGACTGACACGATCCGATGGCTGTAGGGAATTAGTAACAGTATAGAGGCAGGATCCGATGATAAAGATTCGGAAACGACTTATCCCCCTTTCTCTAGTGAGGTAGAAAGAGAAAAAATGAATTTAGGATGAGTGGGGGTTTTGGAGTGAGACCTGATAGGGAGCAGTTGCATCCTAGGAAGGGAGAATTCTAATGACATTGATGAGAGATAGAGAGGAGGAGATAAATGGGACCTCTCGTAAAGGTAACCGATCATGAAGAGGTCAAAGAAGGTGGGGATAAGAAAGAGTTGATAAGTGAAGATAATGAGAGAGATAGACTTCACTGTTGAGAAGAATGGTTGAGGCCTAACGGTGACATAAGGAAGTATGAAACGGATTTTCTTGAGGCATATTTTTAAAAATAAAAATAAAAGATAATATTGTGAATCACTGGCTCAGATTGTCTTGGTGAAAAATTCAAACGGCTAGACTTGCATTAAATTTGGAGAATTAGGGTCATTCTAATATTTTGAAATTTTGAATAATTACTGTTATATTGTTATAGATAAGATATGATAAAGAATTCAAGTTATGTTGGCTTAATGTATGTTATACATAAATGGAAGGTGAACATATAGTCTGTAATTTTCATAATGCCAAATTTATTCTCAACATTATATCTATTCCGCCATTCCCGTATTATATGACAAGAATATAGCTACAGCAAAGAGGGAAAAATTGTTATAGTTTTTTATTTAAAAAATAAACTCATATTGATGAAAGAAATAATAAAAAAATAAACCCATAATTTTTCTTAAGAGTGATAAGGTTGTTCCTAATTTTCTCTTACATCGTCTCTTAACTCATATCCCATGTCTACTTATTGATTAAAATTCTTAAAACAACATCATCACATGCAGAGGTAAAAAAGTAGCTAACCACTTATGCAACATAACTCTCTAACCAACCTCTAATACCTCCCTCTATGGCTCTATCAATGCCTACTAAAATTTGTATCTATGTTTTTAATGTTTGAATCCTCTATACAATTCTTATTCTTTTGTTAACTTCACCAATGTATCAACCCTCCTATCAAATTCCCAAGCATTTCGAAATATCATAATTATAGGGTGGGAATTAGCTACTATGAAATTGGAAAGGTAAGAAAAGGGTCTGCAGAGTTTATAACCATTCCTAATATTGATGAATCCTGATATCAAGTACTAGCGAGTTTGAATTATTTCATCAAGATTCATGAACTTTTTCTAGTCTCTATGATTAATTTCTCCGTTGTCTACTAACACTTTTTTTGTCATGTTAAGTTTGAGTCTTGTGCATATACCTTTTTGGTGTAACCTTACAGGAATTATTAAAAACTTCAAGTTATTTATTCAATACATTATCTACTAATGATTTTTGCCAACATTTTATAGGGAGATTGAAGTAGTTATTCATTTCGTGCATTATTAAGTATGATAGATTACTTTGTTCCTTGAGGACAATCACATTTACATATGAAACAAATGGAGCTAGTAATGCTGGTAGAACCTTACTATAGTCATGTGGCACTCATACACATGTGTTTGAAAATGTAAGAAGGTTTCCTCAATTCTCATTCCATAGACTCACATCTACCATAAGCTTAACAAGACTCTCTAATTCGCCATCACTATTATGCAATACACAGTAGACAATTATGAAGACTTTATTAGGTTATAATAGGGCCACGGATAAAGGTAAGAGGGGAACAAATGTTTTGGAAATGTGGAGCTTGAATCCATAGACTAAGAGCTAAACATTTCCAACGTACTCATACAACATTCTCTTTAGACCAATACAATTCATCTATAAAATACATCCCTAACTAAAGAGAAAAAGAGTTGAAAGTCATAAATACGTTTTATAATTTAAACAAAACTAACACTCTTTTATTCCCCCTTTTTTTCTCTTTCTTTTTTTTTTTGCTTGTTTTGTTTTCTTTTTTTTTTCAAAGGAGTTGGCCAAGGAAATCCATATCAAACATTGAACTTCAACTCTTCTCTAATCTTTGTACAATAAGACAAGGGATTTCTTATATATGACACAAGAACACAAATCCCTGCACCAAACAACCAACCAAATCCCCCAAAAGGAATCTCAATACAGCTTACTAACTCCTAATTGAAATGCTCCTCTAGTCTTGACTTGAGGGTCAGATAAATGTTTGGCCAAAGGCTATGTGCAGAGGTTCAAATTAAAAAAAAATGGATATAGCCTCAAAGGGGCTAGCAAAGGATATATATATTGCATAATAAGGGTGGGTATTTGGTCTTTCAGGTTAACAAGTCAAAGAATGCCTCAATCATGTTGCCTAAATGCATATGCGAAATGTGATCTTGAATGAGAGTCAAAGCAAGTTCTCGAGAAATGATGTCGAGGAAGAGTCACAAATGACTTGACAAGAGACTAAACTGATAAATTAGTCTTTACAAGATCAAAGCCTCATGGGTCATCTGCCAAGGTCATAACTAGCTCATTAGTAGACATATGCCAATATTCATGTAAAGAATCATGGGGGTAATCAATTCGCACTCAACATGTGGTCAAAACATGAAGCTGATTTTCACAAACTCATTCTCAAACAATTTTATGCACAATTGGGCAAATCAAAGGATCAATCTAAACCAAAGAAGCCTATACATAGTCTACAAAGATCATCATCGGAGGATTCTTTTTGGCTTTTTTTTTTTCAATTTTTTTTTTTTTGCTTTTTAAGCGAATGCATGGTACTAATAACAATACCAAGAAAAAAAAACTACAAAAACCTAAAATGCAACCTAAAATGAAAAGAAACCTAAATGTACTTCAAACATGCTCTAACTACATAAAATTAAAACCTACAATGCAACTCTAAATTCAAGCATGAACAATATATAAAAAACGTACACAAGCACACACCAATCTAAATCAGGCATAAGATGCCATTGAATACTGACTAATTCCCCATGCTTGAACAAAACATTGTCCTCAATGTGTGCACAACATAGAGAAAGGAAAGGGGAAGCGGCAACTAGTAATAAGAAGGGAGGTGGGGAAGGAGGGTGAGGCGGTTGACCATAAGAGATATGTCAATCTCTTCAGGTCTCTAAACAAGCCTTATAATCCTAAAAGTATTGGGTCTGTGTAGCAAGCATCCCACAAAGCTCGTCACGCCGCTCTTGGATAAAATCAGGAAGAGCGGCGTTCTGAGATGCAATATAGGCTCGAAGGGATACTTGCTCCTCTTGGATGGGCTTGAGGGTGGCTTGGAGATCGGCATAGTTAGTGGAGGTGGTTGGGAAAAGGAACTAGGTCTGGCTTGACTAGTAAATGGGGGTGGATGAGGTACGAGTTAAACAACATCGGTATCGCTGGATACCCAATAAAGGTCAACTTGGTGAAGTAAGGTGGTCCGATCAACATTGGGAAGCGATAGAAGCCAATCCCCAGGATAAATCTAGCACAAACATCCAGCCTCTACTTGCAAAAGTTCATTAGCTCAAAAGCGACTTGACCAAGCCACTCGGACCAAGATACTCGATCCTTAGGGTTGGGCTTAACACCCAAAAATCTAGCAATGGTGGTGATGATAGCACCAATGACTATCGTACCCTTAGTGCTAGCAACATCATTATATAATTGTCAGGCTAAGAACATCCCAGGGTCAAGTTGAGCACCTTCATGCATACAGGACATGAAGTATAACTCAGACAATCTTAGAATATTCAAACTATCATTCTGACCAAAGAAGCAACAGGCAAGGATACGCTGAGCTACCTGAATGCAAGGGTTCCTAATGTGGGTGCACTTGGAAGAACTAGTACTGTGTCTAATACTCCTCGAAAGCTCGCCCCAAAAGGCATTTAGGTTGAATTCTCGAGAGACTTGACAGTATAGTAAATCTATGTTCGGTGCAAATAAAAGGAAATGCACCCCGCTTGACATTAAGGCACGCGAGTGACCCCAACTTGCAAAGTACTCAGGAATTCTACGGTAAGGTCCCGATATGTATGCTCTTTTATCTCAATAAAATGTCCCATGCCCCCTTCCCCGCGTGAATGACCACCGTATATCATCCAACGATCCTAATCGGCCCAATAATTCCTCATTATGATAACGAGTTGCTATAATAATACGTTCATTCAAGCAATTATATTGAGCAAAATGTTTAGGGTTAGTTAAATAAAGATGATGAGGAATGTTACCTCGGGCCCATGTGGTGGTGAAAGTTCTAGAGGTCCGTTAGGGTCAAGATGGTGCTTGGCTTGATGTTCCCTCCTTCTTGATACGCCTTTGCCTCTTGGTGGCTGCCATTGTTACAAAAAGCAACAAAATTGAAACAAAAACCTAAAAATAAGATGTGGGAATGAAAAATGAAGAGTTGAAGTGAAAATAAGGAAGAATTAGAGAGAGAAAGAGATGGTTATAGAGGATGGGTGAAGGTGAAATGAACTTAGAGAAGAAAATGGTCGGAAGAGATGAAATTTGTTGGAGAAAGTGCAAGATTAAGAGAAAAGGGAAAATTGTGAGGGAAAATGAGAAGAAATTAGGGGAGTTATAAAGGTTTAACAATGGTGGGTTTAGACAGAGATAGAGGGAGGTAGATAGAGAGAGTGCCGAGGTTGAAGATGATTGTGGGGGAAAGTGAAGGGGAACTGACCGTGGCCCGTAGCAATCACCATCGGTCCGTAGGGGGTATAACGGTTGGACCATGGTGTCTGTTGGTCACCATTTTTTAAATTTTTTTGGGTGGGCATGCCACGGGCCGTACATGGATAATACGGACCGTGGTGCCCATCATTTTTTTCTTCCTTTTTCTTGTGTTTTCTTCTCTCCTTTTTTTTATTTACTTCTTTCTTCTCTCTCTTTTATTATTTATTTACACTCCCTTCTTTTTATGAAAACTACGTAGAAAAAGAAAAGTTAAAGCTATAAAAGGAGCTTGAGTTACCTACTAAGAAGCACTCTTTTAAGGTCAAGAGCTTGACCATGCTTCTATATGTGCCTGGGATCGTTAAGAGTGTAAGCATCATTTTTGTTGTGAACCACAAAATTGCACTACTTCAACCACAGATACCATCTCATAAGCTTAGGTTGGAGGTCATTCGTCGTCATTAATTTATCCCACAACATGTGGTTAGTATAAAAGACAAATCAATGTGTGGTCCACTAGACTGACCACTATCATCTTGTTCAATCTCCAAATCAAGGTCTACATCAACTCCTTTCGTAGGAGGCAAAGAGAGAACTGCTTGGGCAAACCTACAATAATCACTCATAGTAGTCTTATTAGAAGTATAGGCCTCAACCTTGGGTATGCTAGGTTACGTAGGAGCAGCGAACTCCACCTTAACACACCCTTGGTGGGGTCCTCAGTGGGAATTCAATCAAAATCGGGAGGATCTTGACAATTCAAAACATCCTCCATGTCAATCTTAGGAGAAAAGGAAAATGCATCTGATAAGAAAGAACTAGGGGAAACCATTTTCTCCTCCATATGGAAAAACGTAGCATAACTTCCTTGAACTTCTAACATTATCTGTCTCCTTTTTACATCAATATGGCAACCTGCTGTAACCAGAAAGGGCCTACCAAGAATAATTTGGGCGTCCTCGGTCTCAATCATATCAACAATAATAAAGTCTTCTAACACCCAAATGTCTCCTATTTTGACAGACACATCCTCTAATTTACCCAAAGGTTGCATTTCAGAACCATTTGCTAATTGTAGTGAAAAGGGTGCAGGTTGCAATGGCCCTAAATGAAGCGTATGAAACAAAGAGTATGGCATCAAGCTGACGCTTGCACCTAGGTCACATAAGGCTATTTCAATTTCCACTTTTCCCACGACACAGGGAATAGAAAAGCTACCTGGGTCATGAAGCTCTGGTGGAAAAACTGTGGGAATCTCTAACCTTTCATTTTCTATGAATGTTATGGGCTTTCCACCTTCATTTCTCCCCTTGCTCTCAACCATGATTATTTCTCTAGCCTCCTCAAGTGGTATGTCCTCAGGGTTACGAGGATCCTTTAACCGTTCTTTCAATGTAACACAATTACAATGCTTATGGGGTTTAGATTCGGGCTTATTCGGGAGTCTCCCCGGAGGTGTAGAAGAAGAGCTAGCTTGTTGTGCAATTTGGGATTCCAACATCTTGTTATGAATTGTAAGCACATCAACCTTAGAGGCTAATTGTTTTATGTACTCATCTTGCTTTTATTGTGCCAAAACCATGCTCTCCATCACGGCCTCTAGGTTGAACTTTTGTTGGGGAGAGGGAGGTCTTTAAAATCCGAGGGGTTTCCTAGCATCCATTTGGGCCATTATTGTAGGGTTAGGCCTGTATAAGAAATTTGGATGGTTCCTCCAACCCGAATTGAAAGTGCTGGAATAAAGGTCATTGGTTGATCTCGGGTTGAAATTATTAAGATAATTGACTTGGTGGCTAGTGTTTTGGGCAAATGGACTCCCAACTTGGCAATTCTCAGTCAAATGGTCAATGAAATCACATATTTCACATGATGGGGGGAGAGGCATTAGAATTCACAGCATTCACATTCAATTGTTCCAACATTTGAGTCATAGCATTTACCTTAGCATTAAATAAAGTAAGTGCATCAACTTCAAGCTTACCTCTAGTCTACTTGGGTTGGCCTCGTTCATTGGACCATTGAAAATTGTTGACCGCCATCTCCTTAATTAAATTATAGGCCTCATCTTCAATCTTATTCATCAAGGTTCCTCCTGTCACCACATCAATAGTGGAACTTATAGGCTGGGTTGCTCCATTATAGAAAGTTTGAACAATTATCCATCGTTGAAGGTCATAGTGAGGGCACAACCATCACAAATCCTTGAACCGCTCCTAAGCCTGATAGAGTGTCTCATTATCCCTTTGGGTGAAGTTGGTGATTTGATTCCTTAAATTTGCCGTTTTACTTGGTAGGAAGAATTTGGCAAGGAAAACTCTAGTAAGCTTATCCCATGTGGTGATGCATCCCGTAGGCAATGTTCTCGCCTTATCCCTAAGTGACAAGGGAAAATGCCACAGTCGATGGCATCGGTGTATACTTCGTTGAGTTTCAATGTGTCCTTAAAAGACCGAGAGGTGTAAGTTCGGGTCTTCGAACGGGGGGCGTCCAAACTGCGATTGTTGCATCATGAAAATAAGAACCGTCTTGAGCTCAAAATTATTTGCCACAACGTAGGACGAGTGATGCTTGAGGCGATGCCATGGACACCTGGGGTAACAAAGTCCCTAAGTGTACTTATTTGGTGAGGTTCTTCTAGCCTTATGTCCTTGTTCCTCAAGTTTTGCTTCTTTCCTTAAACAGAAAGTCCTCTTAATCTCAGGATCGGGCTCATACAGAAATGGACTTCACATAAGTGGGGAAAGATTCCTGCAAGCACAATCACCAACACTACCAACGTAATAAAAAAGGAAAGGAAAACAAAAATAAAGTAAACAATTTCGTAAGACTAACTCAATAGTTAACAATTTGGTCCTCGGCAATGGCGTTAAATATTTGGCTCATACGCAAGTGCACGGACGTCGTAGTATAGATTAAAAAATTGTCCTCAGGGACCAAAGTAATCTATCAAGTCAACGGCCTATTGAAATTGCTAAGCGATAAATCCTTTCAATGAGTCAGGTCAAATAAATTAATTAACTATTTGGAAATTCAATTGGGATAAAGTATCTAGGAATTTGATTCACCAAGTAAAGAGCTGAATCATAGAATTAAGCATACACTTTTCATAGATTGAACGATTCAAGGAATTACAATCGTGTTAAAATTAATCCTTTCTTTCGAAATAAACTAAACTACCTAAACAAATTCAACTGACACTCTCTCAAGTGTCTTTGATTTAATCTAGGTTAGAGATTTATGAATGCTAAGTCTTCTCTTAACAAGCAATTCTCTCTCGAGTCTCGCTAAATCAAGTTCTATCAAGACGATCAAGTAGTGAGTTTCACCTTTTAGCACTTCAGTCAACTACCTAACATAAGCCAACAAAATGGTCAAATTCCACTCACAACATTCCAATTTCAAAATAGATATGAATCATCCCAAACCTAAAGTAAGCACAAGATTTCAAAGATAAGGGATCCAGCTACAATAATATGGCTAACAAATCCCTAGATTGGATAAAACTACTCACTCATATTTCTAATTCAACAAAAATAAGAGAGTTCAAGAACAAATTCAGAGGAAGGAAGGAAAACTTTACAACTATGACAACCCTTGAATTGTGCAACAATCCTCAAGCCTCCACGAAGAAAGCTTCTCCCTTTAAACCTCAAAAACTAAACTAAAACTAAACTAAACTAAAAGAAAGATGTAAGAGAAGTAGTGAAAATGGCTATGGTTGCTCTCCAACTCTCCTCTTTTCTACCTTGGAACACGCCTTTTAAGCAGCAAACGGAGCATCCTCAATCGCATAATGAAGGAAGATGAAGAGGTTAGTAGTTATAGACTTACCATGGTGGTGTCAGCTGGAACCAAATTCCTCTACTCTTCCCTTGCTCCATGGGCATAGCAATTCAGGAGCATCCGTGGGGGGTCAACATACACTCAAATGAGGGTCAAACGCCGAGTCAAATGATCTAAAATCCTGCAAATACTAGAACCATACCTAGGTATAAAACGAGAATACGAGTGTAAATTATGACATAAAACACATAATTCTCCCTAAAAACACAGCAAAATGACCCTAAAATAATATACACATTAAGCACCTATCACATATTTATAGGCAAGTAAATGAGAATGGCTTATCTATCTATGTTATACATAAAGCCAAGACCCTTCTGTAATGTTAACTACTAACTTACCTTTTTTGCTCTCTTTCTTTACAATTTACCAGTTCCATTGGTACGGTAAATTTGTCCCACCTTCACAATTTCACCCTTTAACTAACTCAAATATATTTTTTAAAAACAAATTATATTCAAATTAGATCATAAGCCCTCCATCACCAACATAATATATTAAAAAAGTCCTCGCATTATAAGATGAATCATTATCAATTATAACTAATCGATGAGACATGTAGAGACATAATTAAAATATACAATGTGTACACTTCAAAAAATATATATATATATAGATACACACACACACACACACACACACATATATATATATATATATATATATATATATATATATATATATATATATATATATATATATATATATATATATATATATATATATATATATATATATATATATATATATATATATATATATATATATATATATATATATATATATATATATTTATATTTACACACACACACACTGTTGGAGGTAGCTAGTTAGTAAGACAGTTAGGCAGTTAGCTTTCTGTTAGCTTGCTGTTTTAGTCTGTTACAACTAACTCCAGCCTCACTTGTTTTCTGTTATGAGCAAGACACTTGTATATATATAGCACAACATTGTATTTGCAGCATACATTCGTTTTCATGATCAATGCTCTCTTTCAATAAGATCAAGAGAGAGATGTTCTCATCTCTTATACATTTCTTTCTGAGTCAATTCTTTCTCTAGATATTCACCATTGTCAACATGATATCAGAGCAGGTATCTCTGGATTCGGCACACTACTCTTCCTTCTCTTCGATCAAATTAGGTTTGCTTCATCAAACTGATCAAGCTGTCATCCCAAGCACATTTTCTTTTTCTTTCGATTGACTGGCTTGATTCTCCAGTTAATTCTGCTATAAATCAATGAATTCACAGATTCATTCTTTACTAAATTTTCAAACTCCTTCTTGTTAGTAACTGGTTCCTGTCAATGGCGGCTCTAGCTTCAACCTCTGGAGTTGTGCTCTCCGCCGAAGATCTTGCTAAAGCATACTTTCTCCACCTTTCTGATCATCCAGGTCTGCTTATTGTATCTTCAGTATTTGATGGAAATGGTTTTGGTTCTTGGAAACATGCTATGACTATTACTTTGTCTACTAAAAGTAAATTGTACTTTGTTGATGGCACTCTTGCTAAACCTGTATCCAATTCACCTAATTTCAAAAAATGGGTGAAATGTAATGACATGGTAATGTCCTGGATTTTGAATGTCCTGAGTAAAAACATTACAGATAACATCATTTATGCCAAATCTGGCAGGCAAATGTGGGCAGAGTTAGAGGAGAGATTTGGCCAAGTTAATGGTGCAAGGCCATATCAAGTTCAAAAAGAAATGTGCAATGCCAGCCAAGAAGCAAATGATGTATCAACCTATTTTACTAAGGTGAAAAGCTTGTGGGATGAATTAGATGATCTTGATGAAGTTCCTCTTTGCTCCTGTGCATCTGCTGAAAGAATGCTCAAAAGGGAACAAAATCAAAAACTATTATAGTTCTTGATGGGTTTAAATGATGATTACAATGCTATTAGAGGCAACATTCTGATGATGTCTCCCTTACCTTCCATAAGTAAAGTTTATTCTACGTTGATTCAAGAAGAAAAATAAAGAGAGATCAGGTCTGCTGGTCATTTTTTGGCAGACTCTGCATCCCTTGCTGCTGAAGTCCATAAACACAATAATTTCACAGAGGAAGAATGGACAAGGTTGATTTAAGAATTGATTTATCCCACAACAGATTTGAAAGAAACGAAGGAAAGAAATCCAGCCTCTATTGCAACTATTGCAAGAAACCAGGCCATTCCATTGAGAAGTGCTATAGACTTCATGGTTTTCCACCAAACTACAAGTTCAGAGGAGGTAGAAGAATGGTTGCATTTACTCAAGCAGATGATTAAGAGAATGACCATTATGGATCTATCTCACAGAATCAACAACCTGTAGTACCTGGTTTAACTTTAGAACAGTCCTCACAACTCATGGCCTTACTTTAGAATGTTCAGTTGAGCAAGACTGCCTACAACACTAACACTACAGTTGAAGGATTTGATTACAACACTAGTGCTGCAGCCTTCACCGATTTTACAGGTACAAATACAATTGATCCTAGACACAGTTTATGCTTGTTATCATCTATATCTAATTGGGAAAATACTTGGATTGTGGACACTGGAGCTGGTGACCATATGTGTCATAACAAGGACTTGTTTATCAACTTGAAAGTCCTTGTTAGACCTCATACAGTCAATTTGCTAAATGGAACCTTCATGACAGTGACACATATTGGCACAGTGTTTATTAACAACACCTTGGCCTTATATGGAGTGTTTTATATACCTGGATTCAAGTATAATCTGTTGTCGGTTAGCAAGCTTTCTACTCAGAATAATTTCTTGGTTGTCTTCACACCTAAGTATTGTATTCTGCAGGCCCCTTCAATGAGGAGGCCTCAGCTTCTTGGTGAGAACTATGCTGGTTTATATCTGCTGTATTCAAGTCCACCAACAGCATCAAGTTCTTTATACAAGCTCAGCACACAGAGAATCTCATCAGTTAGTCATAACTCTACTTGTAATGCCAGCATGACCTCCGAAGATATTTGGCATGCTAGGCTTGGTCATATATCTTTTACAAAATTACAAAAATTGGGCTTGTTATCTCGTCACAGCTCTCATGATTCAATAAAACAGTGCTTGATTTGTTCCAAGGCAAGACAGCATAAGCTTCCCTTCCCTCATAGTCAAATTCATTCTACTTATAGTTTTGAGCTTATTCACATTGATCTATGGGGACCATACAGGGTTCAGACTTACAATGGTTACAAATACTTTCTCACTATAGTAGATGACTATAGTAGAACCACATGGACACATCTTTTGGCAACAAAAAGCAATGCAATACATTTGATCAAGGCTTTTGTAGAAATGGCTTATACTTAGTTTAATGCCAGAGTAAAGACCATTAGGTCAGATAATGCCCTTCAATTGGGGCTGAGTAAAGACATACTTTCTGTCCAAAGGGATCATACATCAAACTAGCTGTGTGGAAATTCCACAACAGAATGGCATTATTGAAAGGAAACATAAACACCTCCTGGAAACTTCTAGGGCTCTATTATTTCATTCAGGTTTACCTTTGAAATACTGGGGAGAATGTGTGTTGACAGCTACATACCTCATCAACAGATTCCCTTCCAAGGTACTTAAGGGCTTGAGTCCTTACCATTTGCTGTTTGGACAAGCACCCAATTTTAGTCACTTTAAGGTCTTTGGTAGTCTTTGTTATGCTTCCACTTTGAAGGCTGGGAGGGACAAATTTCAGGCTAGGGCAGTACCATGTGTTTTCCTAGGGTACCTTTTGGCCAAAAAGCTTATAAATTGCTCAGTCTTGAGACACATCAAGTCTTCACATCAAGGGATGTTATTTTTCATGAACATGTTATGCCTTATCATCTCCTACAGTCTTCCACCAAGTCACAAGTGTTTCCCCATTCACAAAATGTTGATGCTCATCTCTCTGCAGACTACCAGAATGAGGTTCAGAATGCTTCTGTTTCAAAAACAACTTCTCCATATAATCTTCAGTCTGATTTTCAACCTCACTCTCAGACATTCACATCACCAGGACATCATAATTCATCCCCTATTCAGATAAGAAAGTCAACGCGAGGGCACAAGACCCCTTCATATTTGTCAGATTATGTGTGTAACAATGCTACCTCACAGCACAATGGATTGACACGTTCATATTATTCTAATACCATTACTTCCATATGCTGTAATGTCACAACCATTCATGACAGTAGTATTTCTCTTACTGCTTCTCATTTACTTCAGAATTTGGATACTTACAGTGAACCCTCTTCTTATGAGGAAGCAGCCATAAAACCTGAATGGCAAGAAGCCATGAAGAAGGAATTTGATGCTTTGCAAGCAAATCATACCTGGGATATAGTTACTTTGCCACCTGGCAAGAAACCCATAAGCTGTAAATGGGTTTACAAAATTAAATACAAGGTTGATGGGAGCCTTAAAAGATGCAAAGCTAGGCTGGTAATCCGAGGATTCACTTAAAAGGAGGGAATTAACTATAATGAAACTTTCTCCCCGGTGGTAAACATGACCACCATCAGATGTCTTCTTGCTGTTGCAGTAAAGAAGAAATGGCCTATCTACCAGCTAGATGTCAATAATGCATTTCTCCACGGTGATCTAGATGAAGATATATTCATGAAACCTCCTTCAGGGCTTGATGTTCCTTAACCCACTGTAGTCTGCAAGCTGAAAAAATCACTGTATAGGCTGAAACAGGCCTCAAGATAGTGGTATGCCAAACTTTCAGAAACCTTGAGGGGCCTTGGCTTTCAGCATTCCAAAAATGATTATTCTCTTTTTTTAAAACAGCAAGGACAGTTCATTGTTCTTCTTGCTGTCTATGTGGATGACATTGTTATTATAGGCAACAATCCTGAAGAAATCACAGCCTTAAAAGGTTTCTTAGACGACAAGTTCAAATCAAAGATTTAGGGGAACTCAATTACTTTCTGGGCATGGAGATTGTTAAAGTTTCAAATGGATTGATCTTGACTCAGAGAAAGTTTGCTTTGGATTTATTGAAAGAATTCAAGTGTGACACCATTTCTTCTACAACCTGTCCCTTGGGCCCCCTTTCCAAAACTGCAGCACTTAAAGATCCTCTATCTGATGCCACCACTTACAGAAAATTAGTATACAATACCAGACCAGATATTGCTTTCTCAGTGTAGTGCCTTAGCCAGTTTCTCTAGGCTCCCACAAAATCCAACATGACTGCTGCCCTACATACTCTCAGATACATCAAACAAAATCCTTCTCAAGGGTTGATTTTCAATGATAAGTCAGACTACAGCCTTCAAGCCTATTGTGACTCTGATTGGGCTCAATGTCCATGCACAAGGAAATCTGTTAGTGGCTATTTTATTACGTTAGGAGGCAGTCCCATCTTTTGGAAATCAAAGAAACAACCTACTGCAGCCTTATCCTCTGCTGAGGTTGAGTACAGATCCATGAGAGCCATTACTGCTGAGCTTGCTTGGCTCACCAGACTCCTTTCTGAGCTATAAGTCCCTTCCATTTTACCTATACCTAGCATGTGTGATAGCCAGGCAGCCATTTATATTGCCAAAAACCCTGTTTTCTATGAACGTACCAAACACATTGAATTAGACTGCCACTTTGTGAGGGAGAAACTCCATGAAGGTTTAATATCTCTATCTCACACCAAAACCACTGAGCAACTAGCTGATTTATTCACCAAATCCCTTCCTAGTTTACAGCATCACTACCTTCTTGGCAAGTTAGGGGTTTCCTCGTGTACACCCTCCAACTTGAGGGTGTGTTGGAGGTAGCTAGTTAGTTAGACAGTTAGGCAGTTAGCATTCTGTTAGCTTGCTGTTTTAGTTTGTTACAACTAACTCCAGCCTCACCTGTTGTCTATTATGAGCAAGACACTTGTATATATATAGCATAACATTGTATTTGCAGCATACATTCATTTTCATGATCAATGCTCTCTTTCAATAAGATCAAGAGAGAGATGTTATCATCCAGCCGTGACCAACGTGAACTCGGAGTGGTGGCCCACGGAGTGGTGGCCTGGGAAAGAGCCAGCCGTGACTAACGTGGCCATGACCAATGAGGACGTTGGCCCTTAAGGGGGGTCGAATGTTACGGATTGGACCAATTGTAAGGCATGGGACTTGTTCCACATCGGTTGTATGGGCAACTGATGAGGGGTTTATAGACTAAATGGGCTCTCTCACCTAATAGGCTAGTCTTTTGAGATGATTTCTCCTGTTTGGTCTGTAACAATTGGCATCAGAGCCAACTCGGAGTGGTGGCCCATGGAGTGGTGGCTTGGGGGAGCCAGCCGTGACCAACGTGGCCGTGACCAACGAAGACTCGGAGTGGTGGCCCACGGAGTGGTAGCCTGGGAAAGAGCCAGCCGTGACCAACGAGAACTCGGAGTAGTGGCCCACGGAGTGGTGGCCTGGGAAAGAGCCAGCCGTGACCAACATGGTCATGACCAACGAGGACGTTGGCCCTTAAGGGGGGTCGAATGTTACGGATTGGACCAATTGCAAGGTATGGGACTTGTTCCACATCGATTGTATGGGCAACTGATGAGGGGTTTATAGACTAAATGGGCTCTCTCACCTAATAGGCTAGTCTTTTAGGATGAGTTCTTCTGTTTGGTCTGTAACAATTACTAACTCCAGCCTCACCTGTTTTCTGTTATGAGCAAGACACTTGTATATATATAGCACAACATTGTATTTGCAGCATACATTCGTTTTCATGATCAATGCTCTCTTTCAATAAGATCAAGAGAGAGATTTCTCATCTCTCATACATTTCTTTCTGAGTCAATTCTTTCTCTAGATATTCACCATTGTCAACATGATATCAGAGCAGGGATCTCTGGATTCGGCACACTAATCTTCCTTCTCTTCGATCAAATTAGGTTTGTTTCATCAAACTGATCAAGCTGTCATCCCAAGCACATTTTCTTTTTCTTTCGATTGACTGGCTTGATTCTCCAGTTAATTCTGCTATAAATCAATGAATTCACAGATTCATTCTTTACTAAATTTTCAAACTCCTTCTTATTAGTAACTGGTTCCTGTCAATGGAGGCTCTAGCTTCAACCTCTGGAGTTGTGCTCTCCGCCGAAGATCTTGCTAAAGCATACTTTCTCCACCTTTCTGATCATCCAGGTCTGCTTATTGTATCTTCAGTATTTGATGGAAATGGTTTTGGTTCTTGGAAACATGCTATGACTATTACTTTGTCTACTAAAAGTAAATTGTACTTTGTTGATGGCACTCTTGCTAAACCTGTATCCAATTCACCTAATTTCAAAAAATGGGTGAAATGTAATGACATGGTAATGTCCTGGATTTTGAATGTCCTGAGTAAAAACATTGCGGATAGCATCATTTATGCCAAATCTGGCAGGCAAATGTAGGTAGAGTTAGAGGAGAGATTTGGCCAAGTTAATGGTGCAAAGCTATATCAAGTTCAAAAAGAAATGTGCAATGCCAGCCAAGGAGCAAATGATATATCAACCTATTTTACTAAGGTGAAAAGCTTATGGGATGAATTAGATGATCTTGATGAAGTTCCTCCTTACTCCTATGCATCTGCTGAAGGAATGCTCAAAAGGGAACAAAATCAAAAGCTGTTATAGTACTTGATGGGTTTAAATGATTATTACAATGCTATTAGAAGCAACATTCTAATGATGTCTCCCTTGCCTTCCATAAGTCAAGTTTATTCTATGTTGATTCAAGAAGAAAAGCAAAGAGAGATCAGGTCTGCTGGTCATTTTTTGGCATACTCTGCATCCCTTGCCGCTGAAGTCTATAAACCACAACAATTTCACAGAGGAAGAATGGACAGGGTTGATTCAAGAATTGATTCATCCCACAACAGATTTGAAAGAGGCGAAGGAAAGAAATCCAGCCTCTATTGCAACTATTGCAAGAAACCAAGCCATTCCATTGAGAAGTGCTATAAACTTCATGGTTTTCCACCAAACTACAAGTTCAGAGGAGGTAGAAGAATGGTTGCATTTGCTCAAGCAGATGATCAAGAGAATGACCATCATGGATCTATTCACAGAATCAACAACCTATAGTACCTTGTTTAACTTCAGAACAGTCCTCATAACTCATGGCCTTACTTCAGAATGTTCAGTTGAGTAAGACTGCCTATAACACTAACACTACAGCTCAAGGATCTGATTACAACACTGGTGCTGCAGCCTTCACCAGTTTTGCAGGTACAGATACAATTGATCCTAGACACAGTTTATGCTTGCTATCATCTATATCTAATTGGGAAAATACTTGGATTGTGGACACTAGAGCTGGTGACCATATGTGTCACAACAAGGACTTGTTTATCAACTTGGAAGTCCTTGTTAGACCTCGTATAGTCAATTTGCCAAATGGAACCTTCATGACAGTGACACATGTTGGCACAGTGTTGGTTAACAACACCTAGGAATTATATGGAGTGTTTTATATACCTGGATTCAAGTATAATCTGCTGTCAGTTAGCAAGCTTTCTACTCAGAACAATTTCTTGGTTGTCTTCACACCTAAGTATTGTATTGTACAGGCCCCTTCAATGAGGAGGCCTCAGGTTCTTGGTGAGCACCATGTTGGTTTGTATCTATTACAGTCAAGTCCACCTACAACATCAAGTTCTTTAGACAAGCTCAACACACAGAGAATCTCATCAGTTAGTCATAACTCTACTTGTAATGCCAGCATGACCACTGAAGATATTTGGCATGCTAGGTTTGGTCATATATCTTTTACAAAATTATAAAAATTGGGCTTGTTATCTCGTCACAGCTCTCATGATTCAATAAAATAGTGCTTGATTTGTTCCAAGGCAGGACAGCATAGGCTCCCCTTCCCTCATAGTCAAATTCATTCTACTCATAGTTTTGAGCTTATTCACATTGATCTATGGGGAACATATAGGGTTCAGACTTACAATGGTTACAAATTCTTTCTCACTATAGTAGATGACTATAGTAGAACCACGTGGACACATCTTTTGGCAACAAAAAGCAATGCAATACATTTGATCAAGGCTTTTGTAGAAACAGCTTATACTCAGTTTAATGCCAGAGTAAAGACCACTGGGTCAGATAATGCCCTTGAATTGGGGCTGAGCAAAGACACTACTGCTTACTTTCTGTCCAAAGGGATCATACATCAAACTAGCTGTGTGGGAACTCTACAACAGAATGGCATTGTTGAAAGGAAACATAAACACCTCCTGGAAACTTCTAGGGCTCTATTCTTTCATTCAGGTTTACCTCTGAAATACTGGGGAGAATGTGTGTTGACAGCTACATACCTCATTAACAGATTCCCTTCCAAGGTACTTAAGGGCTTGAGTCCTTATCATTTGCTGTTTGGACAAGCACCCAATTTTAGTCACTTTAAGGTCTTTGGTAGTCTTTGTTATGCTTCCACTTTGAAGGCTGGGAGGGACAAATTTCAGGCTAGGGCAGTACCATGTGTTTTCCTGGGGTACCCTTTTGGCCAAAAAGCTTATAAATCGCTCAGTCTTGAGACACATCAAGTCTTCACATCAAGGGATGTTATTTTTCATGTTATATATATACACACACACACACGTACACACACATGAACATGTGTTCATAATTCAAAAATTAAAATGTACATACATGTACATAATTCAAAAATAATGCATACATTTAAGCCCTATACAATAAGATGGGATCTCCGCCTGAATATTGTTAATGAATTATCTCAGGATAGTATAACAAAAGATAGAAGTTGCCAAACCTTGCTATAGCATGATCAACGCTAGACTATAGCAATCTATGTATTAAAAAGATGATGATGAAAGATACTAAAATAATTAAAAACACTGGAACATATATTTAAGATTTATTCAACCTGTCTACAGCTTAATATTTCATTGTATGAAGCTCATTTTCGAGAGCCCAATACTTAATTGGAACCTCTAAATATGAAGATCTTCTCCTTTGAAGCACTTCCAGTCCTCCTCAAGAGGACTAACTATAGCAAGCAAAAGGCCAATTATAAATAACTTTATGCTGGAACTCTTTCTCTTACCTTCTTGCGTTGACAACCTTAATCATTTGCATTCCTTATTATTTTAGCTTCACTTGCATGATGTGAGATGAGTCTGGCACTATCAAATTGAACTTGCAACCGTATATGCTATCTGAAAGTTTAAACATCTTAATCATCTAAAATGGAATGAAAAATTTGATTAAAAAAGATCACATAATACTCATTGTTGACTTATTGTAGACGTTCATGCCTTATAATGAAATAGGATGATATTAAGGGATATTCTAGATGATATCAAGAGAGAAAATCCATATTAAGAAACTTACCTCAAAGCTCATACTTTGCAGGCATCACAGTTAAGAGAGGACAAAGCGGGAGACTCATAAGCAATGACATGATTTTTTGAAAAGGAAAATGAAGATTATCAAAGCACGATTAGCCCTTGTCAATGATCACATGTGAAGCCAACAAATGAACCACATGATAAACTCTAGCTTTCAAACCCTCTAACCTCCTTTTTGGTGTCTGTAATCATTGGAGAAAAGGGGCCTCATCACAAATTAGGCTAGGTGGAATGAAATCAATGATGAAACAATTGAACAAAAATGAAAAGTCTAAATACACATTTGAAAGAATTCTATTTTCTTGTTTAAATTTTCTACTGCACATTCACTGAACTTTTGCCAGCTGAACATATTACGTTGAACTTTCACAGTAGAATACACATTTAGAGCCAGGACAATGTAACTTACATGTTCTTCCAATGGTGGGATAATAAATAATGTGAAAACCTGAAATCATAACGACAATTGACTATTTAAAGAAACAAACAATGCAAAATTAGCATTTGTATTCTAATGGATTCTAAAATCAGTTGCTACTCAAAATGAAAGGAAGCCTAAAATTTAAAAAAACACTTAAATTAAAACCCCAAAAAAGAATACCTTAAAATTAACCCTTTTGTATCTTCCTGTTTGGAGCATAATACATTAATTGCAATCATGTATCATCTTTAAATGGACTATTTGGTATAAAATCAATAGTTATTATATTTGCAGGAAAATTGAAAGTGAAAAACATCATTTATAAGATCAAAATATTTGTTTTTCAGTCAAATAAAAGTGTGAAAGATATCAAAAAAATAATGAATTTGCCTCCAGAAACAATAAGTGAGATACAAGAAAAGAAATATTGTAGAGGAGATTTTCTAGAATAAGGGAATTTATGATCTATTCAAACCAAACCAGCCATTATGCACCAAAGGGCATCTGCATAAGCAATGGCTGCAAAATGAAGCAAGCTGATATCATAGGACATTCTACGTGTTTCGAAGGATGCACAGACACTGTTACTTGCATCAATGGCATGATGATCACAGCCCCGCATCAAGGACATTAAGGAAACAAATTTGAATTCGTGAGGAAAAACTCCAAGTACAACTTTATTTTAGCTGCACAAGAGTGAAGCTAGATTACCACAACTATCCCAGTTAACCAATACATGGCAGGAGAAGAAGGCTAACAGATTAAGCAAACAGAAATAGTCAGAGGGTAGGGTATCTAGCTAAGAATACATTATGCCCTTGCTATTTCTAAGATAGTATGACTTCTCTTTAGGGTACATAATTCAAAGGCCTGTTAAGTTACAACATTTGAGAGGCATACACACAAAAAGAAAAGATTATATCCCTTCATATGCCCTTGGTTCAGCCCTTTCTTTATCCAGCTACCTTCTTGAAATTATAAGCTTGTGTGGACATTATTTTGCTCAGCTTCACATCAAGAATTCCTATTAGCATTTCAAAGCCGTATCCGCTTTTGGGTTTTGTGAATCAAAGCCATCAAATCATTTCCAGCACTCTTAATTCTCTTCAAAGTAGGATTGTTCAAGACTTAGAGCTCTGTCCTTGATAGAGAACCTTTATTATAGGAATTTAAAATTGAGCGAGATGGCAATGATAATTTGGTATCATTAAGGAAATTAAGACATGGTATAGACATTAAGAAGGCTAAAATTAAAAAAAAAAAAGTATGCCACAGCAGATAATCTTTTAACATGATTATGTTCTTCACAATGAAATGACTTGTTTAAGCAGTCACATATATGCACTTCATTGAACTATTCATGACCCTTTATTAACTTTTGCTACTGACTGTTGTGGTAAAACATCGCCCAAGTAAAAGAAATCAAAAACAATTTTTGTGACTTATCTTCTATGATTATGCAATTCAGACATAAAGGAGACGATAAAATTGGTCATTGCTTACTGCCACACAGCAATAAAGATCCGTACTCAACAAAAAGAAAATGGCAATAAAGATGTGGTAGTTATCTCAATGAATAATCAACTCTAAACAACATATTTCTAAGTTCTACTCTGTTCAACCGAAAATTATGTCATTTTATATCTTTTTATTATCTAATATTTGCTCGAAATAAATCATTAGATTAGGATTTTAATATATATTTTGTTTATTTTGTTTAGAAATTTGAAGAAAATGGCTAAATTATTTGCCAAAAAGGAATGTTGGATCAATTTTGAAAATAAGAACAAGCAAGAAAGGACAGGTCCAAGCACTTGGCCTAGCTCCCCCAACTCTTCTTTTCCTCTCCCTCTTCCCCTCTTCGAGCCAACTTCTTCCAACTCACGGGTTTGTCCCAAATGTTTCTCCAGCAACTCTTCCTTTCAACCTTTCCTCATGCAGTCTTTCCTTCTGAAATGGGCCTATCGCTAATCTTTTCGCGGCCCAACCTCCTCTATTCCCAGTGGCTCCTCATCCATGCGGGCCTGTTCTCTCCCTTCTCAGCCCAGTGTCGGCTCAGCCCGGCGTCGCAGCCGCCTTAGACTAGAACATGTCTTCATTTATTGGGCTCCCTCCGCCGTCCTCTTCTCGTGAGCCTGGCCCAACATGGCAAAGCACGGCAGAACCCGGCCTTTCGTTTCCTCATCCTCACTTAACAGAGCCACACACTTTGCATGTGATATCCAAACCCTTCCCCTCCCTTCTTCTTCTTCCTCGCTGTCCTGAAGCACCAGAGACTTGCTGCTGCTCATCTTCTTCATCCCTTCTTCAGCCACAATTGACCCTCCCCCTCTCTTATTTTCTCATCTTTTCTATCTCTTTTTTCATTTATTTACATCAAGTCATATAACCGTTTCACTTCATCATTTTATTTATCTCATCAAGTGGACAATGATGCAAGTATTGAATGGCGGCAATTAAAATAATCGTTACAAGCTTCAATGCAGATTAATGGTGGTTAGAGGCGCTGCATTTTTTTCAGATATGACTGGAGCAAACTCAAAGGGCAGATAACAAAGAATAGGGTTGAGTTTTGTTTTCCACTTTTAATTTTTGTTTGATTCAATTTCAAATTTAGGCCTTAGTTTCATCAATTTGATGTTATTGCGTCTGGATTTGTTGAATTCGAGATGGATATTTGGTATTTAGCTTGCAATAATATTCAATTGGGTATGCTTTGCTCAAGTCTGCTTCTTCTCTACTTTGGTTATGTGCTTAGTCATAGTGAGTGTGGCTCTCTAGGCATTTAGGTTTTCAATAGCGGCTTGAGGTGTTGTTTTCCAATTATCATGTCTGCTTTGGTTCCTTTCACTGGTTCCTTTCAAGTTGATAGTTGCATCCCCTTCCTAGTTTCTAGCTTTGCTTGTACTTATTCTATCTTGGCATGGTTGGCGTTTTCTAACTTTTGGTTGAATGGTATCATTGTTTGATTTTCTTATAGATATTAGCGGACTAACAATGGTAGAGACATTAGGATACTCTTGTTCCATTTCCGCTTTTGTTGGTGGAAGCAAATGGCTAGTTAAAATCTTACAGTCTGTTTAATTGGATTAGTGATTAGCTATTCAGTAGACTAGCTTTGCACATCAATCTAAGTGGTATTATGGTGGTCTAATTTCGACCCATCCCTATGGATTGACCCTCTACTGCTACAATAAAAATTGTACGCTTGTGGTTTAAAACTTTATCGTTATTAAAAAATCGCAACATAACCCAAACATTACCAACCACAACTGCAATCCTTCTCCCTATAGTCTCCACCCATCTCCAACCCCAAGCCCTAAAATCAGATACCACCCTAATGTCTCTCCCCTTGATTCCTACTACCAGGACAACGAACACTAGGAAAAGGCTACAATAATTGAAGAATTTGAGTCTCCTACCTAATTTGTGGCGCAATATGTCTGCTACTTTGAATTTGAGAATTCCCATTTGTACCGCCCTATCCCCTAGAAGGAGAAAGAAGGAGTTACTTTAAAATAAGAAGAATCGAAACACGAAAGCTCATTATATCATATAGGAATGAAAATCAACTTGGAATTCAACAATAAGTGAATAACTCCCCCCCCCCCCCCCCCCATTTGCACAAAATCATAGTGAGAGAAAAATTATAGGAAAAAATCTAACGAAACTCAACCAAAATATGTATAAAAACTAAATGTAATCCAAGTAGAACAAATACAGCCTAACATCAGGAACAAATTAAAAGTTGCATTGATAGATTGCACTTTAGAGAAAGAAAGATAGACAGAGTGGGTCAAATTTCATTGTAGAGAACCCTTACCGGAGAATTAAACCCATGACAAACATTGAGTAAGCAAGCAAGTCATGGAGTGGGAATTTGAAATTTCAAGATTGGTGACTGTGAAATGAGGGGGGGAAAGTGAGTGGTTAATTTGGGATAGAGAGAGGAGCGGGGGACGAAATCACTTCCATGCAGAGATATAGATGAACAGTTTGAGATAGAGATGCAGAAGCAGCCGTTTAGCTTTTCCAGATTCTCAAGAATGTGGTCTTATCTGACAAGGAAAATAATATAAATAAAGATCAAAAACAGTTGCATAAAACTACAAACCAATGGCTCATATAGACTTGGTAAATGATTTTCATGGCAAAAATTGCATGAAACTCCGAAAATTAATCTGGTTGCAGATTTTGACTATTTAAAAAAATTACTATTAGGTATTATATAGACAAATATATATAGATATGGATATAAATGTAGATTCTTAAACAATTCATAGAATTTCTGAATGTATCCATCGCATTTAAATTCCAATAACGCTCACATGATTTTCATTATTCTTTCCCTTAAAAAATACCGTTATACCTATATCAAAAAAGATTTTCATTGTACCTTTTTAATTGTCCACTTCGACTGGCAGTTACAGATTTCATATCAAAACAAGTTAAGATTTGCACTGCCAAGATCAAGCATTCAATCTCATACACCCATTGACTCTGTTTTTAATTTATATTTTTAAGCCTTCAAAGCATGATTTCTTCCTTTCCATATCTGATTTTTAATTTTTTTTTTAAACTTTCACTCATTATTTTCAATTCCTACTACTTTAATTATAACATTTCAGTAAATTCAGCAAGCAAATTTTGCCATCCATTTTCCCCCCCTTGCGAGGGCTTAACTCTAACAAAATGCATGCCCACTTGGTGGAAATTTTTTTTTTTGGCTGTCATTCACGAAGTTATTATTTTTTAACATAGTTAATTTTTTATTGAAATCGTTCGCTGAGTATATTTCTGCTTACATTATGACCCAAAAAAAGGTTCTGATTGCTGTTGATAGTGTTCATAAATAAGCACGAAATAAATCGTCTGGAATTCTATGTTAGAGAATCGTATAACTTTATGAGACGAAAAATCACATAGATCTAAATTATATTAGCATTTAGAAACATACACACGTATGCATACACATACATATACACATACACACATATATACAAATATATACACACACACACACATATATATATATATATATATATATAAAATATATATATAATATATATATATATATATATATATATATATAGTATATATATATATATATATATATATATATATATATATATATATATATATATATGTGTATATATACATATATATATATATATATATATATATATATATATATATATATATATATATATATATATATATATATATATATACACACCACACACACACACATATATATATATATATATATATATATATATATATATATATATATATATATATATATATATATATATATATATATATATATATATATATAACACACACACACACACAGAGACACACACACACACACACACACACACACATATATATATACAACAACAACAACACCACCACCACCACCACCACCACCTCCCAGTGTGGGTCCCGCTTTCATGTGGTTTGGGGAGATCTAGCTGTAGGCAACCTTACCTCTATAGGCATTCCTACCCGCAGAGAGACTGTTTCCGAGAGACCCATAGAAAAGGAATTTTTGAAAATATTTTAAATAAAAGACAATTTGTAAAAACACTAAATGGGAACATTACAAAGACAAGTTGCTAGAGCTATATAATATAAGAACAATAAATCAGAGGATGGTAACATACTTTAACAACCAGAGGTAAGCAAACGGTGCCTCTTCTCCATAGAACGTACTACCTGCAAACAAACACGATAAACGAAAAAAAAGGGGCCAACTACTAGCACGCTACCACTACAGCCAAAAGCCAACTACAAGGTCCACTATCTGCAATCTAAGATCTTACTCTATGATCTTAATCCTATCCCACCACAACTTTTTATCCTGAGTCAGGTCCTCCGTCAAACCGATAACTCTCAAGTCCTCTCTAATCACCTCATCCAAACCTCTTCTTTGGTCGGCCCCTCCCTCTTTTGCCGCTGGGGATGTTGATCATCTCACATCTTTTCACTGGAGCATACACACTCCTCCTTTTCACGTGGCCAAACTATCGGAGTCTTGTTTCTCTCATCTTATCTTCGATGGGAGTTACTTTAACTAAGTCTCTGATAACATCATTCCTAATTCTATCTATTCTCATATAACCACACATCCACCTAATCATCCTCATCTCTGCCACCATCAACCTTTGAACCTGCGTCTTTTTTAAAGGGCAATCCTCCGATCCATAAAGAACAGCCGGTCTGACTATCATACAATAGACTCTGCCTTTCAATCCAAGGGGTACCCTCTTATCACACAGCACACCAGAGGAATACTTCCATTTTTGCCAGCCCACCTTTATTCGCTGATTAATATTTTCGTCAATATCCCCATTCCGCTGAATGATTGAGCCTAGATACTTAAAATTATCAACCTTAGGTATCGACCTCCCTTCTAAGGTGACTTCTCTCGCCGCATCCTCTCTTCCACTGAAACAGCAATGAAGGTATTCCGTTTTCAATTTACTCACTCTGAAACCACTAGATTCCAGTGTACGCCTCCATCGCTCCAACTTGACATTAACTCCCTGTCTGGTCTCATCAATAAGAATAATGTTATCTGTAAATAGCATACACCAAGGTAACTGATCTTGAATTCCTCATGTAAATTCATCCATACGTAGGGTGAAAAAAAAAAGGGCTTAAGACGGAATCCTGATGCAGGCCCATACCAACGAAGAAATCATTGGTGATCCCTCCTACTGTCCTAACACTCGTCCTACCTTCCTCGTACATACCCTTAATAACTCGAATATACAAGGGTGATACTCCTTTCTTTTCCAAACATCTCCATAGTACTTCACAGGGAACTCTATCATATGCTTTTTTCAAGTCAATGAACATCATATGAAGATCTATCTTTCTATTTCTGTACAAACCCATGAGCCTTCTAAGGAGGTAAATCGTCTCTATGGTTGATCTGCCGGGCATAAAGCCAAATTGGTTCTCTGAAATCGAAATATCCTTCTACAACCTTCTCTTAATCACCCTCTCCCATAACTTTATAGTGTGACTGATCAACTTTATACCCCTAAAATTATTATAATCTTGAATATCACCTTTGTTCTTATACAGAGGAATGACTGTACTAGACCTCCATTCCTCGGGCATCCTAGTGGTCCAGAAAATAACATTGAAAAGCTCCATTAGCCACTCTAGTCCTTCTTCACCCAAACACCTCCACACTCCCACTGGCATCTGATCAAGACCCTCTGCCTTCCCATTGGTCATCTTTTTTAAGGCTTCTTTAATCTCATCTTCGCTGATGAGACCACATACTCGCGGATCAAGACGCCTCCCCCTACACTCACTTTCCCTACTTCATGAATCCTCCATGGCTTCACTTTGGCAAAGCACCTTTGACATCTCCCCTTGATTTCGGCATCCTCAGACAACACCTTACCATATGTGCGTGTGTGTGTGTGTGCATATATATACGCATACACACACACACACACACACACACACACACACACATATATATGTGTGTGTGTATATATATATGTGTACATAAAAAAAATTATATATACACATATATGTATGTATATATATATATACACATATATATATATGTGTGTGTGTGTGTGTGTGTGTGTGTGTGTGTGTGTGTGTGTCTATAGATATACATATAGATATATAGAGATGCACACGCACACCCAAACACATATCTGTATATGTATATGTGCGTATATACATATACCTACAAGTAAGTATGTGCGCATATATACAT
>JAKOGI010003687.1:0-45368 GCA_029747015.1 Carnegiea gigantea
ATCCCAAATAATTTCCCCAGAGTAAATCACAACATGTGGCAAGGGCTTACTACTCAGCAGAAACGGTTCTATCTAGTTGTCTTCTAAATTGGAACCATGATAATGGATCACCAGGAATGGGAACGAGTATTTGCATTGCAGGGTTTTGCCACAAACAGCTATGCCCTAGATAAGCATTTTTCCTTTCAGTTTCAGAGAGTCAAATACGAAAATTTTAGTTTATATTTGAAGTAAAACATGTATAGATGCAAAGTAACATATTGCACATGTTCAAGATACAAAAACTAATCGAAGTCGCAAAAAATTGGCACAATCAAGCCCATGCATTTAACATGTTTTCAAACCCTTCATCCATCTTCCAACCCCAAAAAGAAGGGCTATGCTTAGCCACTTCTGAGAGTTCGTATCAATCTCAATTCTTTTGTATGGACCAAAATTCTAACTTCTTGCTAAATTCCTTTCATCACCTTCTCATAGCTTGAGTTTGGAGGTTCTGGTTATCCTCCAAAAGGCGGTCATACTCGAGAAGCAAATCAGCGGCCTGTTTTTGAAGGGCAACGACATGAGCCTCAGCCATCTCAACCTTCTTGTCCTTCTCCTGAGACTCCGCCTTTAGCCTCTTCACTTCTTCGGTTAATCTTGATATTTCACTTTGCAGTGCCGCTATTTCTTTTGAAGCCTTCTCTTCTTTTTCCTTGAGCATTTGCTTTTCCTTCTCTAGCATTTCCAATTCATCCTTTGATGCTCCAACCTTGCTTCTAATGTTGTTTAGCTTCCGAAGATAGTGGTGCACGCGGTCAATTAAGAAGCCGAGAAACAAAGTGAACCCTGAAAGGAAAAAGGTAGTTTTATTTCTGTTAAAATGGCTTATTTGGAAGAAAAATCGTAAATGCAACGCCTCTCATTTGGGAGTGCACAAACTTTTCGTTATATAAATCTCTGAGAACACAAGAATGCACAAACGTTTGGGGATTATAGAAGTCACTCAAAGAAGAAAGTAGCAAACTTTTCATTTGTAAACGAAAAGGTATTTAACAATAAATAGGGTAGACTGAAACAAATATGCCCATTCTACGTGTGGTAAGTGCCGACCTAAATCAAGGAAAAGAGATGAATACATGGACTTTGAACATCGATTTATCTCATTAACATGTCTCAACCCTTTGAACAGCTGGTGACTGTCGGTACTCAAATAAGCAATAGAGGTTACCCATGTCTGACTGAGCAGCTGAAACAGACCCAATAGTCAGGCTTAGCCATTTTCTAGAAACAATGTGTTTCATGTCAAAGCTCGAGTGCCCAACTTTGGTAAGAAGAAACAGAGCGCATTGGCCAGAAAACATAAAATTCGATTGACAACATCTTTCACCAGTATAACACAAAATGCAGAGCTAGAGGCCCCAAAGAAGATTGATAGGTTACCAAATGCGACAGCCTCCCCCCCCCCCCTCCCCCCAAAAAAGGAAGAAATGCAACTCTTGTTTCTAAAACAGCCAACAGCCACATTAGTCCTAGAACACACAGATACTGGCTACGAACGGAATTTTAACTCAATGCTCTGTCATGAGTATGAATCCTAAAACTCCATTTAGGCCAAAAATGTGCAACTTATTAAGCAGATGCAAAACTTGTTCCCAAAAATGTTCAGCGCTTAATCCTCACATCTGGATACGTTCCCATGTCAGATGCTCGTAGCCTAGTATCTCCATAACGCTTGACGCGTCGGTTCAATGTTCCAGATATTGCACTTCAGCAGTTACTGCCCACTGATAATCTCTTAGTCTGCCATCAAGGAGTTAAGGGAGAAGAAAAGAGCAACCAGTAATCTCTTCGTCTGCTATCGTTCACAACCACATGTTCTGACCAAATCAGATACTTCTACTGAATAACAAAACAGGGAAAGATTGTTTTAAGGATAGATATCCATGCAAAGGGCTACGTCAAAATACCGGGTTCCAACCCCAAATTAGGCCCAGAGGAAGTTTTGTTATGTGCACAGTGACATTAAGAAAGAACCTTCGAATGCTCCCTGAAAAGGGAAATAATCCTAGAGAAAAACATCAAGCTTGCATGGCTTAGCAGAATAAAGAATTACGTAGATTTTAATGCTCCCTTCATATGCAGTTCCAGCAATCAAATTCATTGAATCACTGTAATCATCAGCACCACCCAATATCGATACCACTGCAAGGTCTTGGTCGCTTGTATGAGACTTGAATTGCTATCTAACACCAGGACATAATCACAAGTCTCAGAAGGTCGGTTATCAATGTAACGGCTTGAAAGAGACCGCAAGAGGGTCAGTTGCATTCAGACTACAAGCACAACAAAACTATCGCATTCAGGCGCGCAGATGAAAGACTCAACATTTGTTTGGTCACCTATTGAGCTGTCACAGATTACCATAAATCCAAATTAAGGCCACTGTAATGGGGAAAATTGAGAAACTAGAAAACATCTGCAGCAAGAGACGCAATCATCAGGAATGCTACTTGGGCCATCCACGATCCTAGTAAATATCACTAGCAGAAGATCTATATCATAAAAGGAGCACACAGTAGCTGAACTGCTGTGCGCATCTATAGTTTCCTAATCTAGTGCACTAGAAACTCAGAAATGCCCTTCTCTTGACTATAATGGCTCAAATTAGGCATGCTGAACGAGCTGCAGAATAACCAAACAGCCCTATTTTTAACTGTAATTTTCCATCTGAAAGTAACAAAGTGCTAAGTGCTAACAAACCATCTACCAACTTAAACAACAAAAAGTAATTCCAGTGTCTTGCAAATTAGGTCATAGTGAACCCTAGAGCCTCGAGGCTAAATCCAGTTTTGAATATAATTAAACCCCGCACTCAAATTTCAGCACTTCACATGACATGGTTGATCACCAAACAACTAATTTAATCAATGTTTCCACTCACATGGATAGGGAAAAGATGGAAAATTTCAGAGTAGCAACTACTCGCCGTAAGCACATGAGGAATTCAGCAAAATTCGAATCCAACAGCAACCAAATGCACAAGAACTACTAGTTCTGCTCCCAATAAATATTTACTCATGGAAACAGACAACCATCAAAACATCATTCCGTAGGAATCTCCTACTTCCAATGGCCATCACTCATCCTATAACAAATGTTTCTGTAATCACAAAAGCATCAAATTGGCACTACCAAATCCAACCTCCTTCCTCCAAATTTCACTCATCATTCAAGAAGCACATTACGACATATCCATATTCAATCAAAATAAGTGAACCAGCCCACAAATTGCAACATCCGGGGTATGAATATGAATCAAGAACATGTAAAGATAAGTTAGAGAGAATACATACCCATAAGTGAAGCCTCAAGCAAGTGGGTTCTCCAAAGAACTTGATCCATAGGAGACATAGTGCCAAGCTTAGCACCTTTATTCTGGATCTTGACAATGTTCATAAGACTAGAAAGCAAAATCACAGACATCGTACCAGCAATTGTTTTCACAGTAGCCGGGCCTTTCCCCATTTTCACCTGATCCAAGCTCTTCATCACCAAATCCCTCAAAGGCCCTATCTTCACCACCAACAAAAATGCCACAATGGCCTCAACAAACAGCACCAAAAACAACAACTGAATCATCTTTTTTTCTTTATTTTGCAGCTACTTCTCTGAAAACCCAACTTCATGTAAATGCTAAAGAAACCAATTTCTTTCTTCAAGGACAAGGCTTTATAAAAGAAAAGGGAAGATAATTCAGAAACCCCAGTTTAGAAACCCAGCTTTTCTCTTTGAACATCAACAAAATTAGCAAGAAATACAAACACAGAAGGGTTCTTCAACAGACCCATCAAGCATAAATGGGCAAATGAGCAGAAAAACTTTCAAATTACTCAAACCCACCAAGCAGCAACAAAGAAATTTTCCTAAAAAAGGGTTTTTGGGTATTTACTATTTGCTGGTCAGTGTCAATTTCTACAAAAAAAGAGGCTACTCAAAGCAGGGTTAGGGCTATAGATCTATGGATTTGATTATATTTAGCAAAGAAAATGCTTTTACTGCGCTTTTCTGATGGGTATTGATATAATCAAATGGAATTTACGGCTCAATGGGAAGTATTAGGCACTGGCTGCCCTTTTCTGTGGCTGAAAAGGTAAAAATTGAAGATACAGAAGACACAGCTCAAAGGGTTTTAGCAAGAGCAGGAAAGCCAGAAACAGTGACACAGAGAGAGAGAGATTTAGAGCGTGAAAAAATGCTGGATTAAAGTGTGATTAAATTTGGTTTAGAGTCCAGAGAGAACAGACAAGTCGTACTCTTCCTCACACGACACATCTGAGGAGACATCTGAGAGACGTTGTGAACTCGGCGGCCCCATTGATGCATGCCACGTGTCACGTGATATAGTCCTATATACCTCCAAATTACCAAAGTGCCATCCATTTTACCCCGTCCATCTTTTGTGCGATTTTAGGCCAGTTCTATTTCGCATTTTGAAAAATTTGGGTAGGAGCTTATATTTTTTTATAATTTTTTATAATTTTTTATATTTTTAACATAATTTTTATATTTTTTTATATCTTATATAAATTTTTTATAATATTTATTTATTTTAATTATAGAAACATATATACTTTTTTAATTATGCTACCGATATACAAAATTTATAAATATCTTATGAACACAACTTTATATAAACATAAAAACATAATGTAACGACGTAAATTATATTTGAGTTTCGATATGAATAATATATGTTGTTATAGATGAAATAAGTTACCGTACTTTTAAAATTATAATATAAAACTTTTGTTCATGTTTAAATCTAAAACATATATATGAAAATTATCAAACTATATGCGATAAAAGTATTGCAATTATTTCATCTCTAAGTTTATCCATGACAATTTTATTGTTATCATTATACAATTAAACATTTGGTAGTTGTTCCAAATTTGGTTTCTTTGCTAAGATTAATATGCACTTGTTATATAGAATAATAAAATTGTGTAAAGTACAACAAGAAATAATTATCTGAAGTTGCTGCTCTTGTCTCATTTGCGGTATTCTGTCGGCCAATATTTTCCATCTCCCCTTCAATATTCTAAAAGCTCTTTCCACTGTCATTCTTAAAGATGAGTGCTGATAGTTGAACCATTCCTTCACTTCTTTAGGTGAGCCATATTTTCTAAACTGTGGGATACAACGACGAGTTTCATTTTCTATGTACGAAGCTAAATATCCAAGAGTATTTGGATATGCTTAGTCAATCAGATAGTATTTTTCTAAACAATTATGTGAAATAATTAGAGTTGTATATGACAAATGAGAATCATTAAGGAATATGTTAAGAACATATTTTCGTATACCTGGAGGAGGATGAGGAAAATTGAGATTACGTTGAAGCATACTATCCGATAATACTGTCATGTCATGTGCACTCTCTTCCCAACCGATATTTAAGTAAGTGATCATCATGTCGAATGACACCACAGCCAAGGTGTTCCAAGTGTTCTGACCTGTACATGATCGATGAGCAATACCCGCATCTTTTGTTTTTATTATTATTTTTTAATTTTGGAAAGTAATATTTAATATTTGGTTGTTTAATATAACAATACAATTTTCGTATTTTAAGCATTGTTGAATAATATTTTAAGGGTTTATTTCTAAAATTTCTTGGTAACAATATTGACCATACATTTATATTTAAAATTGTTTAATTAAAATAGGATTTTATTTTAACAGTTGTATTCAATTTTGTCAAATTTTTTTTTGGGGGGTTATACTTTGCTTATTGGATCAAAATAATGTAAATATAAAAAATCACCTCAAGTGAACAAAATTTTCTTGACAAACTTTATGGGGTTTAATATATTTTATTGTTATGTAACTAACTTAGTTAATGGTTTATTTTCAATAAGTTTATTATTTTAATATTATTGTTTCTCATCCAAAACGTTCTTTGTAAAATAAACATATTTTGTTCTAATTATATTAAGAAATATTTTGTTTACTGATGGTATCACATTTTACTTGTAAATATGACTAAATATATTATAATTGTCACAAATTATACTATACAACTCTTCAATAATTCAGGAATTGCTTACATCTATCCTTACAACTTCTTATAACTCCTCATATCTTCTTACAGTTTCTTACATCTTCTTACAGTTATTTACATCTTCTTACAGTTCCTCACAACTCCTTACAGCTCCGTACAGCTTCTTACAGTGCCTTATATTTTCTTATAACTTACAACCGTATCGTATCGCAAAATAGAACAGGCCCTCAGACAATTTATGATTAAAGAGAAATTTGAGCAAGTAATTTTAAGGGCCTGTTCTTTTTGTTGGTAAATTAGGGTTGGTAAAAAAATGAAATTGGTTAAGGTAAGTTGAAATTGGTTGCAGTTGGTATTTTTTATTGAAGCGGTTGAAGTAGACTGAAGTGGGTTAAGATTAGTTAAAATTGGTTAAAGTGGGTCAAAGTTGGTATATTTTTGAAATTGGTTAAAATAGTGAGAATAAAATTTTAAAGAAGATAAATTAAAGTGAGTTGAAGTGAATTAAAATTAGTTAAAATATATTAAAATATATTAAAATTAATAAATTAAAAAAGATCAATAAAAAGAACATGCCCTAAATTTGTCCCATCAAATTTGAAAGAAACTTGAGCCCTTCTACTCATTAGCCGTAGATGAAGGAAAATTGACTGTCATGCGTTTCTTGCGAGGAAAATGACATGATCCAAATTGAACCATTGGCGTCAGTAATCCATAATTAAGCAATAAAACATAATTAAGGAGGGAGAAAATCGGCTGCCAAGTGGCCCAAGTCATCAACTCATTCATAAACCCATCAAATTATAAAGAGACACAAAAGTATCAATGGGGTGTTCCACTTGGGGATTGTCTTAGAAAATCAGCTTTTGTTTTATGGAATACTGAAAAATTCTCCAAAAATATGACCTTTTTTCTGGTGCAAATTAAGACATGCATAATATGAAGAATGTAACAGATCTAGTTTCGTAAAGAGATTTTGTACCTCAAAAATAATTTTTTTAAGGATATTACCTATTTGACTTTGATTTTTTTAAAAAACAATTTATTGGAGTGTTTGACTTAAGAGCTTTTTGTATTACTTTTTGACACCCAAAAAGCTAATTTAGAAAAAAGTTATTTGGAGTAACTTTTTTCTATTTTTTTGATATATTTCATCAAAATAATCATATTGACTTGACATTATTAATTAATTTAATTGAGATCTTGTGTTATGATTATGTGATTTCAAATGTTGGACGCTTATAATTTTCGGTTTCTTAGGTTTTTTTCTATTCTTTTAGAATAGCAGCTGTTTATGTCATGACGTTCAGGTTAATTTTTTTAATTTTAATATTTTGTTAAACTTAGAAAATAATTTATATTAGTTAATCTTACATGATAAATAAATATTTTTATATCACATAAATTTCAATCATTACTAAAAACAAAATTGAGTTAACATTGAACAATATTGTGATAATAAATATTAAAATTGTATAAGATATAATAGATCACATAATTCTTAATTCTTAATTCATATTGAAAAGAAAAATATATGCAATAAACAATTGTTTCATTAACAAAACTGAGTTATAGACATCAGTAAAATTTTATCAAATGACCTTGCTAAAAATAATTAATTTCACTAGACATTTTTTAGAAATAGATAATTCAATCAGTTAAGTTAAATAGCTAATAAATACAATTAGCTAATAATTAATGTCTAACACCTAATTACAAAATATGGCCATAATTTTTTAAATCTATTTATTGTTTGTTAACTCCTGAATGGTGGCTTTAATTCAATTTTGAATTTGCTTCAATTTTGGCTACTTACTAAGACCTAGTTACTCGAATTCGTATATGAAAGATTGCTCTTTGTGCATTTAATATGACGTTCGCCCTTGCCATATTAGATTTTCGTTTAGCTTTTTGTTTTGCCTAGTGTTTGTTCCCTTTGCATGAATTTTTGGACTTTAATGGTGTTTGACTCTCGTATATTGACCTTATTTGACAAATAATTGTTAACTATTAACTGTTAACGGTTTGTATTAGTTGTTAACTGTTAGCTGTTAGTTGTTTGAATTAATGGTTTGCATTAGTTATTTGAATTAGCTGTTTATAAGAGAAGTGCTTGGTAAAATTAGCTGTTTTTAAAAAAGATAGTCAGTAAAATTTCATTTGTGCCCTTATCTCTAAATTACTTTTTAATTAAAAATATTTTTTTAGTTATCTTATTTTCTTTCGAAAAATAATTAAATTGATGACATATGTATAAATTAACTTTATTGATAAAATCTTAATTTGTTACTAGCTGTACGTAATTTGTATTTTTATTAATCTTTTTTTCTTTTCAACTTGTGTATATCTATCTACATTATAATTACATCTTAAAATATTATTTTGTTATTTGCTACATATTTTATTATTATGAATTGAAATTTATATATTTGAATGATTTAATCTTAGATAGATTAAATTTAAATAATACACAATATCAAATATCACTACAAAAGACTAATGGCATATGATGTAATTTTTTCAAACTCTTAGATAGTTGTGTCATTTTCACAAACAGCTATTCCTAAAAGACTAATGGAAATAGCCTTTTAAGAAAGAACTGCCCAAGCCAAATAGCTCTTCCAAGCAACTATTCAACGAAACATCAATTTAGCTGTTTTAACTAGTCAAAACAGCTAAAATCCTCCAAAAAAAACTCTTGCAATCGAACGCCCCATTGTCTTCGCAGTTTGTTCTTGGGTTTGGGTTTTGTTTAGGTCTTGCTCTCACTGTGCTAAATGCTTCCCTTTGTTGTTGACAACTGGTGGTGCACTGGTGCTTACGTTCAAGCTAGCAACTAAATTCTTTTGGGGCATGGACATGGGTTGGATTGGTCTAGTTTACTTTTTGCTTGCACCTCTATTTTTGGGGTTAAGGGTCCTACTCATACGGTTTTGGATCTATTGAGTTGTAAAAATCATGACTTAAAGTGTTATGTTGTGTAAAGTGCCCCGTCAGATTAGGAGTCGTTTATAACATGCCTTCGTGTCTGGTTTGTCCCTTTTCATGAAAATATTATATTTACATTTACAAGTTGCAAACAAATTCCAACTTCAATTAGAACTGGGATTTATCAATCAAACAATTAAACCCAGTATATTGGTTTTGATCTGCACCCAAAAAAAAAAGTATATTAATTTTGACAGAAATGATGATTTGCCCAATTAACGTGGATTTAATTATCATAAAATTAGGTTATGAACGTTGTGAAATAGTTCCTACTATTAATCATGTGGAAGGAATTTGGTTGCTTTGCAACTCTTTAATGTCATCATAATGGCAAAAAGACTCGAGCAATTCATTGCAATGTCATTGATAATAGTAGCGACCAACAGTTTGTACAATTAGCAATATTTGCTCTCGCGCAACGATAAGAAAAGATGGCATTTGGTAACACCAAAGGCAACTTAACGAGCCGATCTGTTTGTAGTAGATTGGCATGATTGCATTTGCTGCACCATCCTCACCCAGGTTTGACTCTGGAGGACCTTCCTATGCCAATTAATTGGGAGAGAGAAGGGGTGCGTGGATTTGGGTCTTGGGCCTTAGCAGCGTCGTCCCTCTTCCCTTGGGCTAGTTGCCCTATTGGGTTATTCCCTGTGATAGAGAGACAAATAGATGACCCATATTTATCATTGTAACAAAAAAAGGGCAACTTAACGACACAATCACTCTACCTTGGTGTATAGTTGATAACTTTACGAAATGTTACACCTCACAAACAAAATTGGAGGAACTCTCCTTAGTATTGATATAACTCAAACAATGAATGAGTTTCTTAATCATAGTAAGACTATTGGCCCAGTTGTCCTTGGGAAAAACTCCTTTGATGACAAATCAATTATGCACAATTGGATAGAGTCATATTTAAGGAAGATAGTGTGCAATTTTTCTCCAATTATGTGACCACCAACGGATCATCTGCATGCTCTGATCATGCTTATGTCTTAATACGGAACTAGCTAGACCTGACAAAAAACGGTCTACCCTAAAACCCCGACCTAAACCCATTGGAAAGCTTTGGGTTTTGAACACGATTTTCTCGACTCGAACCTGCAATAAATTAAACTAGAAAACCCATAAATTTGAGGGTCAAACCAACCCGAATCCAAACCCGCCGCCTTGACCTGAAATTATATTCTTATTTTTTTATTTTTCTTTAAGCTTTCCCTTTTAACAATAATATTATTCATTACATCGAATGATTTAAAGAAAACAATAGTACTGTTTCTCCACTATTCCATTTAATTAAAACAACATTGTACACAATTTATAAATGAAAATACTTTAAAAAAATGGACAGTAAATTGCATGAAATGACTATCTAATATTCATTTTAGAAGAAGACAAATATTAAAAATGTGTAAATTGTACCATAATGTATTTAGTGAAACAAATATGCATAATAATATTTTAAATAAATTGCTTTATAATAATCTAAAATGTTTTAACTAAAAGATAATATGTTGTAATTGTCTAAGTCTGTTTTATTGGGTTTCCATGCTAACTGATCTTAAACTATGATGCCAGTATCAGGGAATGGGTCGACTGTGTTCATGTTGGTGTCAGTCTATTAATAAAGTGTACATAATTAGATATCGGTAGGTTACACTACAAAGAAACTAGCTGTTTCAGTAACATACATCCAATGACAAAAAATAAGATCTGCTGGTAAGAGTGAATTTTTACGACAGATTCAATTATTTGTTGGTATTAAAGTTTTCAATTTTGGAGGGAAGAATGAGTCCTAATATTTCCAACAAAATAAAAATGGTGTGTTGGTATTATTATCATATTACCAACAATCTAGTTGTCTGTTGGTATTGTAATTTCATTACCAACATATTCATCTGAAAAAGAATTTCTGTTGGTATTTAAAAAGTATGTTATCGTAGGAAAAATTGAACAACTATTTAAAAAATACACATTTGGCAATAAATAAAATAAAAAAGTATCTATTTCGAACCTGAACTATACTAGTAAAGAATCTGCCCCCAAGACAAAACCTGAACTGGCAGTAAATAAAATAAAAATTGAATTATATTACTATTTGTGTCAAAAATACAATATTTTTACAGTACCTTTATATCCGATTTATACTTGTAATAGTTGTTATTTTTAAAGTTTTATTTGATTTTATTTTGTTTGTAGGTGTTGAATAAATTGAAAAAAGTAAGTCAAAAATACAAAAATGAATGGAAAAAAAAGGGAAAGTCCAAAAAAACAAAAAGAAACCTACCCTAACCGACACGCGCCTCACATGCTTCCTAACCCCCTTTCACTTTCTCTCTCCTCTCTCGGTTCTCACCAGCAAAGAAGCCCAACAGAACCCCCCTTCTCCTTCTTCTTCGACCATCACCAGCTTCATCATCTCCATTACAACTTCATCTCATTTGTTGCCATCCAGGATTGACCCAGTCGAAGGGTCGAGATCGAAGAGGTTGCACGTATAAATGGAGGCTGCAGCAACAGATTCAATGACAAAAAAACCCTGAACACTCAAAAGGGAAATTACAGCAAAAAAAACCTAGAACCCTCACGCCTAACCATTGAAGAATCTGCCAAAACTCTTGTCTTCTTTGTTTCGAACCTGAACTATACTCAAGCTTTACACGCTGCCTCATCTTCGTTGTTTCGCTCGCAGAATCAGCCCTAACAATTGAAGAGAACATTAGTACGTCATTGTTGTTGGTTTCTTGGTGTTTAGTTCTTTGTTTCGAGCCTTCATTGTTTCGCGCGCAGAACCTCAACTATACTCAAGTTTCGAAGGTATGTATGCACTTCTCTCATCTTCTCTTTCAATCTACTCTAAGTTTCTAAATTAGTCGATTATATCCTTGCAGCCACTTTCTGGAGAGTTTGGTGCCGAAAAATCAAGGGTTTGGTGCCAGAAATTCAGGGCTAAACACAAGAAATCGGGCTTGTTGGTGTTCAATTTGCAATTTGCTGAAGGTATTGTGTATTTGCAATCCTATTGAATTTGTTGGGTTTGAATGGGAATTAAGGCAACAGCTGATTGGATTGAAGAGTTTTGCGTTTAACTAGTGGAAATTATTTGAGCTTGAAGCCAGGCATAAATCCTATCAGAAGCCAGAGGAAGTGGTTGTAACTATCCTTGCCAAGGGTATACCTACCAAACGTGTCACTGTTGACTATGGGGAGCAAATTGTGCATTTAATCCAACATGCCAAAGTGCCTTGTTTCAAGCCTAACAGCGTCTAGTTTGTTGGGTTGACTTGTGTAGTTTTTGTTGTTTCAACTTAGTGTCACAATTGACATTCCTGGTGAAGAACCATATCGCCTCCAACCTCGATTGTTTGGGAAGGTAAAGTTCTATTTAAGTTGGAATGATATCTAACTTATTTTGATGCTGTCACCATTTCCTACTTTATAGCAGAAGATTTTACAATGGAAAGGGCATTTCTAGTTTTGGAGAATATGGTTTAGAAAAGATGGTCACAAGTCATAGTATTTGCTTGATAATTAAGATATATAACATCACTTTCAAGCTATATGCATCTTTATCATGGCAGATAATACCAACCAAGTGCAGGTATGAAGTCATGTCTGCTAAAATTGAAATTCGGCTTGCAAAAGCTGAACCAATACAGCAGACTTTTCTGGAATACACAAAGAATGCCGCAGTTGCCCCGAACATAAATGTTTCATCTCGTAAGTAGTCGGCTAGAACTGTTTTGACTTGTGTTCTTGTATTGCTGAGCCTTGAATTGGAAAGGAGTAAATAGCTCTGCATTTTCACTGCACATTTCCCTTATATCGTTTTTTTTATCCGGAAGCTTTTTATATGTTTTGCTTAATTTCTCTTTTCTCTGTGTGTGTGCATGCATCTGTGTTTTTCCCCAGGGGGGTTGTGGGTTTGGATTTGCTGGAGTTGATAAACTTGAGCATTGAGCATCTTGTGGACTGTTGTTTTGTTTTCTCATTTTTTTGGGGGGGGGGGGGGGGGGGGTTGAATAAATTTATGGAAAAAGTGTTGAAGATTTTCTGATAATATACAAGTTCATTTCTAGCATTGTGATGGGTACCAATTCAAACTAATGATCATTGGCGTATTATCCTCTTGACATTTAGATTTGAGACACTTAAAATCCGGTTTGTTGCTAGCTAGTGCATACTGATTGTGGCTTTTACCATTATGGTTTTTGTTATAATATTACACCTTAGTATGAGTGCAGTCCTGTCTCTTTGCTGTAGGGTGTCTGTGGATCTCATAAACATTAACATAGTTGATACTATGAAGTTGCTATAGCTGCACAAAGGCCATCCTATCCATCCTCTAAGAATAGGGGTACAGACTGGGACAAGTTGGAAGCTCAGATGAAGAAAGTGGTAAGTCTTTTCAGTTTTATCTGCAACATTTATGGTGGATTAACATCCCCAAAACACTCCCCTCCCTTGGCCCCCCCCCCCAAAAAAAAAAAAAAAAAAAAAAAACATAAACCCCATGAAATAAAGGACGAAAGGTGAAAAGGCCTGGGCTGTGTTGGGTGGATGATTCACCTCCATCCTAGAAGCAGGGCACTGAATGACTTGTTGTTCTAGGTCAATTTCTAAATTTTTGATCTTCCTTTTTTACTGTCCTTTTGATTAGTTGCTAGTTTAGGAGTGTCTACATCTCCCTAGAGACCCAAACCTCCAAATGAAGGATGAGGAAAAAGAGAGCCTTGGGGGGGGGGGGGGGGTAGGAATTTGGGTTGGGCCATTGATATGAAAGAGAGAGGGATGGTAACTTGGCATACTGACCTCCTAATGAACCAGAGAATTGGCTAAAATAAGGATTTGTTTTGGTTTGTACTTTGTATTCTTTGCTATCATTGCCCTAAACCAAATGCTATTTGTAAGAAAGATTGGATGTCCTAAATTTCCATCTAATGATGCCTGGGGCCTATTATTCCTTTAGGAGAAGGAAGAGAAGCTGGATCGAAATGCAGCCTTGAACAAGTTCTTCCAGGACATCTATCGAGATGCAGATGAGGACACGAGAAGAGCCATGCAGAAATCCTTTGTAAGACCTATGCAGTTAAAACTTAGAATTTTTGTTTATCCTCTGCAACATATTAGTACTAGTCATGTGCTAAGGGTATGATTCCTCTGGATTGGTCCTGTCCTCGCATTAGTGATTTTCCCCTTGCATTCCCCAGGTGGAATCGAATGAAACAGTGATGTCAACAAAGAAAGAAGTGGAATCGCATTAGTGATGACAAGTTAGTGTCTCTTTTATTAACGAGTTAGTGTGATATGTCACAGTTTAATGAGAACATGGTGTTGTTTGTGGTAATTTTTGCGGGGCTTATCAGAGGATGTAATTTCCTCACTTGATGATGAGGTTGCAAGCAACAAAAATGAAAATGATCATGAATTTGTAGAGGATGATCCTGAAAATGAGGGGCCGTGCAATCAAGTGCAGAAGATGAAGAAGGAAATATTCAGTTTCTAATTGATCGTTTTAATTTAATTTAGCTAGGATTCTTGTTGAATATTATTATCAAGCGCTCTCAAGTTAATTGTGATGAAGGCCCAAACTATTGTGGCAAAGTTTTCTATCTTGATGAATGTGCACAGATAATACTGTAGGTTTGTGTTGGGAAATGGTAACAGGTTTACCACATTACCTTTCTCAAGAATTTATAATACATAGCAGATTTTGTTTTTTACCAACAGGAGATCATAAGTTTCACCAACAGAAAGTTTTGGTAGGAAATGTATTCTACCAACAGATATGGTTGGTTACCAAAGGATATTGTCGGCGGAAAAGACCTTTGCCAACAGATATTGTTGGTGGGAAAGACTTTTGCCAACAGATATTGTTGAGGGGAAAGATTTCTACCAACAGATATCATCGAGAGAACGACTTATTACCAACAAACTTTTTTGGAGGGGAAAACTTTAACAGATAAGTTTGTTGGGCAAGATTTAGGCGCCACTATAACAAACACTAACATATATATTTGCTGGTGCAAGCATATAATACCAACAATTTAAGATCTATTGCTAAGGACTTGTTCACTAGAAACAAAAAAATTACTGCTGGTGCTAAAAAATAATGCCAATAATTTGTTGTTATTTGTTGGTAATACTTTTACTGATAGAGTTTTTACCAACATATTAGTAACAAACCAATATCTATTGGCAAAACCTTTTACCAACAGAAAAGTGCCTTACACCAACATATAGACCCCTGTTGGTGAAAGTGACTTTTTTTTTGTAGTGTTAGTTAATAAAAATATTGAATCATTAAATGAATTATTTGTGGGTCAAACCACTCCAATCCGGTAACATGCTCTAGACGAGCATGAAGGAACTGACCCGCTATGGATCTTATTTCAATGCATGAGTCGACCCACTCAACTCAAAAGGGCTTGACTCTTTGCACGCCCATAGATGACGTTTATAATCATAATGAAAAGTTTGAATATGTTGAATATTCTTTTGAAAATTTCAATCACTACGCTTTTTTCATTAAATACTCAAAATTTTGATTAATAAATAATGCAATTTTTTATTTTTGACAAAAGAAAAATAGCGCATAGAAAATACGCTCTAAACCCGTTAGGTTGACCCGAAACCCGTAGAATTGAGATACACCTGCTCGTGTTTTACATGAACCCAAAATACACCGGATCTATATTACGCAAACCCGAATACACCCGACTCGTATTTAACCCATTCACCCGACCTGAGAGCTTCTAGAACCACCACATCCTCCTAGATGAGCCACTAAGTTCAAGTATCATCACTCTTGGTCACAATATGAAGAAACGTATAATGTTGTTAAAACGAATTGAAAAACAAGAATTCCAGGCTCTCTTATAAATTGAATGGCACACAAACTAAAAAAAGAATAAACTTGATTTCAAATCATGAAGCAAAATTACCTTTGGAAATTTAAATAACAAACTTGAAAGGAATGTTGAAAAACTACTCCATGTGGAAAATAAAGTGATACAAAGCATTAATAGTGCTCAATTGAATAACTAGACCGTTTAATCAAGCAAAGGAAGAAAATGCATATATTCAACCAAAAATATGGGGGTAAAAAGGTAGGAGTTGGGTAATGGAGATAAAAATTCACGTTTCTTCCACTAATCCATGAAAACCAAAAAGGCCAGATGCAAAATTACCAAAATCAAAGATGTTTTGAGAATATGGGTTGATGAATCTGCCTAGATAGAAAGCATGTCTGTGAATGATTTCACCACTAGATTTAAATCAGCCTCCTCTAATACGAACAATATTAATATGGATTTACCAAAACTGATAACAGAAGAAGATACTGAAATGTTTATTAGGCCTATTTAGGATTCTAAAATTAAACACGTCATTTTCGAAATGGAAAAATACAAAGCCCTGAGGGATGGCTTTGGAGTAGCTTTTTTTTCAAGACTACTGGCACATCATCTATACAGAAGTCTATGAAGCTAGTAGATACTTTTTTCAAGATGGAAAACTTCTTAAGCAAATTAATCATATGCTTATTGTTCTAATTCCCCAAAAGAGCAATCCTGCAACGATTGGTCAGTTTTGATCAACTAGTTTATGTAACGGTTTATATAAAATCATCTTGAAAATTCTAGTCGATTGAATATGACCGTTCTTGGATAAAATCATCGACCATGTCCAAAGTGCATTTGTGTCTAAGTGTTGTATTCACAATAATATTCTCCTGTATTATAAAATCACGAATAAGATCAAAATATGAAGGGTAAGAAATCTTGATTAATACTTAAACTTGATATGGCAAAGCCTTATGATAGAGTTTAGTGGATCTTTCTTTTCAGGGCATTACAAGACTTGGGTTTCCATCCTAAATCGGTTGATTGGATCAAAGAATACATCATCATGGTCTTTCACTTTGTTATAATTAATAATGATGTGTGGTCTCTTTAAGCCATCTAGAGTCATCCAATAAAGGGATCCCCTCTCCACCTATATGTTTATTGTTTGTGTGGAAGTCCTAATGAGGTCCCTTCGAAAGGTAATCTCTGAAATGAAATGTGGAATATGCATAGAAATTTCCTCTAGGGCTGATAAAGTTCCATATTTGTTTTTTGCTGACGACAACCTTTTGTTTCGCATAACTAATTTGGAATCCTGCCAAGAGCTTAGTACAGTTCTTGAGTTTTGTCTAAACTCTTGTCAGTTCATAAATTTTCTGAAATCATCCTTAACCTTTTCTAGCAATGTAATGGCTCATAATCGACAAATTGTTTCATCTCTGTCCAATATTGCTTGCCAAGACGACCATGGTAAGTATTATAACACCCCCAATCGGTAATGCCTGGTTTGTCTAATTTAATCATTTAGTACCTATGCATTGCAACGGAAGCCTTTTGATTGGAGGCGTTACCGCCGTTCTGTTATGGAACAAGGCTACCTGATTTACTGAATTTTGAAAATGCAACGTGTAACGCCCCCAGCCCTAAGGCCAGGAGTGTTAGCGTTTGCTTTAAATCCTGGGACAAAATGGACAGAGTTTCCCCTGAAAATTGATCATTTCCCAGGCTTAAAGTCTTACATTAAATTCCCTGTACTGAAAAATAGCAATAAAGAGCTAACTCACTAACTCAACGACTACCCGCCGGAGTTCACTGCTCTACGGGCCACCCACCCGGAGCATAATAACCAGTGCAGTTCAATTTTAACACAAATAAACAATACTTAGATGGTGGCTCACACGGCCATCCAGAGCGACTCAAAATGATATGCAATACAGGCATACAAGAACTGAAATTACAAACCGTTACATCAATAATACATTTTGCAGCGCACATACAAGCACTTCGCTTTATTCTTAGGACAGCAGTGACTCCATTTCGGCTTACTTGGCCGACCTTTACTTGCTATTTCAGAAACCTGGAGGGCACAATAACAGATGGGAATGAGCGATAATCGCGCAGTGGATAACCCCCTCCCCGAAAACAATATTTTCAACACAATAATAACTTACAACCGTCATTCATAATTTCTCCCCTTTGAAGAACGCACCTATCGTACAGTGTGTTCCCAATCACAATGCAAGAGAAATAACATTTGCACCAACAGCTTAAACTTGAGAATAGCCATACTCGATAAGCTTACCATAAAAAAAAAACCAACATATTAACTCATAAACGTGACGAAAAGAAAGGGGTTTACACCATAAACACCACTTACGGGCATTTCTGCTATGAAGGACTTCGATATTACGCATCAGTCACTAAAACTCTATACGTAATGCTCCGTACATCATCAAGGCTTATTTCCATTTCATATACTTTATGCCGTACATGATCATTAAAATTTTGTTGAAGATGCTGTCAGATGATAAGTTATATGAATTTTGGCAGTGACACTAGAACAACCAGCATGTTCAATGCGATACAATCTCTAACTAATGATTTACCATGCCACACAGTAGTCGGTCATATGCAAGAATAGATTTCTGTGAGAAAACATGGAACGATAACCATAAAATGAGCTATGTCATGTGATTAGTAACTATTTACTAATAATGTGGCAAAATGACCTTTGAACTTCACATGCTTGTTTATTAAAAGTATAACGTTTTATAAACCATCATATGAACTGGGAGTCTCCTTTGACCACATTTCTCTACCCGTCGACGGGGCTTTATAACGTATGACTTTGACTCTACTGCATATTAGCAGAGCTATGAAACATGTAATCTCAACTTATGCCTACTGGCAAAATTATGAAACATTGAACTTTGAATCCTCTGCCTGCTGGCAGAGCAATGAAATGCTGAACTTTGAATTCTCCGCCTACTGGCAGAGAAATGAAATACTTTTTGAGTTTTCTGCCTGTTGGCAGAGAAATGAAATACTATTTTGAATTCTCTACCTGCTGGTAGAGAAATGAAATATTGACCTTTGAATTCTCTGCCTACTGGCAGAGAAATGAAAGACTGTTTTGAATTCTCTGCCTGTTGGCAGAGCAATGAAATACTGAACTTTGAATTCTCTGCCTACTGGCAGAGAAATGAAATACTGTTTTGAATTCTCTGCTTGCTGGGAGAGAAATGAAATGTTGAACTTTGAATTCTCTGCCTACTGGCAGAGAAATGAAATATTGAACTTTGAATTCTCTGCCTGCTGGCAGAGAAATGAAATACTGTTTTGAATTCTCTGCCTACTGGTAGAGAAATGAAATACTGAACTTTGAAACATTGAAGTTGAAGTTACATGGAACTTTTCTAGGGAGGTACTGGGTTGGTTACGCTAAGAATCCAACTGATGCAATGTAACCCATGCTTATTACTCAATTTCTTTTCAAAAGGTTCCTTAGACTTATCGACTAGTCATCAATCCGATGATTCAGGGTTATTTCGTTACCAACGACTTGCCAATGAAAACAGGCGACCCATAAAACATTTAGAAACACTTAGGCATCATGTAAATAAGCATTTATGGACTTTTAAGGAACTTTGAAACTTAAAGTCAATGCCATCTCACGCAATTGCCCATTCAGGAGAAAAAGATTTCACATAGCACATATGATCTCGTCATAAAATCACATCACCACCCGATTCCCAAGGTCCACCCGATTGCAATGGATTTCAAGCATTGCTTTGATATTTAGACATATATAATCATAAATACGGGGGCAACAATAGCGGTGACAGCGATGCCCTTAACTGTGACTCATATAAGGCCTAACTAGCCTCATTGGACGATCCTTAATTTACAATCAACATCCATAACGATTTCATTTCTATGTAATCACTATAACCAATGGATACATATAATCGTTAAACTGTGCATAATCGATCAACTAATTATGATCGATCAACTATGTGTTATCGATAAGCTTTATATAATTGATAAACTACATATAATCCATGACCTTCGTTCACTATAACCTTCGTTCACTATGCTCCTCTCAATCCCACAACTACAAAATGCCATTTAAACATCCAAAATAATCCAAGAAACTTATCAATAAATATGTATCCAAGCCAAATACAGCATTTACTACCAACGATTCAAACATAAGCATCGATAATTGAATCAAGAGGGGATTAGGGTTTACCTCTTCATCCCCTCCATATGAACGCAAGAGAGAGAGAGGAGCTGTGGTTTCCGGTAGGTGGCGGTCGGGATGGTGAGCCGGCGACCGGAACGGCGGCAGCTGGCCGACGATGTCAAAAACAGAGGAGGCGAACCTCCTCTTTACACACACACGCGAGCAAGAGAAGGGAGAGAGAGAGGGGTGGTGTTGGCGACTGCCCGGGCGGCCAAACGGCGGCCGACAATCGACAAACGGCCGGCGCCGTGTCCGGTAGCAGCGAAGGCAGAGGAGAGAAGGGGGGAGGGTCGCGTAGTGTCGGGAAAAAGGGGGGGTTTCACCCGTTTCTCGCCCCCTTTTTCCCTTATATATATATATTTTTTCCGTTAAAACTGAAAAACACTTACCAGCTCGCTAAACCCGGACCTCCATTGGTAGCCCGTACTAATCGTTAGTTGGGTTGCTCGCCCTTTGATTAAATTAAGGCCCGATTCAATAAACTACAGGATTATTCTCAAAATTCGACATTCTAATCGTATTCGGGAATCTGCTCAATGTGGTACCCAATACTAGCCTTAATAACAATAAAACTAACGATAATGATAAGAATAATATTCCTTTCAATAAATTCAGCATTTACACAGGCACATCGATATTATTTCAATTCATAACGATATAAAATAACGAAATCAGCTTAATGAAGGGAATAAAAATCTCAGGTGTTACAAGTATCTTGGATGCCCAATATTCAAGGGCAACCTAAGAAGGTCTCAGAATTAGTTAATACATTTGCCGAAAAATTGCAAGCTTGGAAAACTAAAAGGATTTTCGAAGCAGGCAAAGGAAAACTAGTTTAGACTAATGTTGAATTAATGTCTGGCATACCATGCAAATGCTTTCAACTACCTATAGAAACGAGTCACTAGATTGATAGAAGCAATTGAGACTTCTTCTTAAATAAATCTAATGATAACCAGGTTTTGCCTATGGTATGTTGGGATAAGATATGTTGGCCTAAAAAAGTTGGGGTTTGGGACTTCGAAATATGGAGGTAGTTAATAGTATCCTTCTTCAGTAAGCTTGCTTGGAAACTTTCCATGGGCAAAGTCTATAGGCGAAATAAATGTCGGTGAAATGTTTATTGATGAGAATTTTTTTTGCGGTGAATCCAAAACAAATGGATTAATGAGCTTGGAAGTATATCTTGAGGAACCGCCATCAATTCCGTAAAGGGGCTAGGTGGAAATAAAGATGTCAATAGGGCGGGGAATCCCCGCCCAAGCGTAGGCCCCGCTCAGCATTGAGGGAAAATCCCCATCCCTAATGGGGATGGGAAATGGGAACGGGGATGAGATTCAATCCCGAGCGGTGAGGGAGGATAGGGTGAAATTTTATCCCATTCCAGTCGCCGCTTACCCGTCTGGGGAAAAATCTCCATCCCTATTCCCTCTTCCCGTCTCTGATCGGGGAAAAAAACACTTATCCCCGTCCCCATTTATTATTAAAACTATATATAAATCCTTCACTTATGAACATAAGGTTAAGGTTATATATTTACTTTAAAAAAAAATAGTTGTATAATCTCTCTTTTCCTTCTTAGACCTTGGTTCAGTTGTGTTTGGCTTCTTAGACTTTGATTGGGTTGTGTAATTTGTGTATTGATGTTAGACTTGTGTTGCATGTACTTGTCAAACTTTTATTTGAGTTGAATTGTAAACTTTAATGAAGTTTGTTAGAATTGAGTGTTCATGGAGTCTATAAGAGCTTTGTATAATTAATTAAGCTAGGTTTCCTAGACAACTTAGCCTTTCATCTAATATCCAACTTATAATATAGTTTTCACATAGGAGGAAAAAGTCCATGGGTAAAAATCCCTGCTGGGGACGGGGATGGGGAGTTTTCCCCTACAATAGGGAACAAGATGGGGATGGGGGGCGGAGAGCTGAGCGAGGATGGGGATGGGGAATACGACCCTCGTCCCCTGCTCACCTTGTTGCCATCCCTAGGTGGAAAGTTAGGGCTGGAACCAATATTAATTTCTGGTTGGATAATTGGTATATCAAGTACAGTTTGGCAAACATGCTTCATTTTACTGATCTTTCTTTAATTGATACCTCTCTTAAGATGTCACTTTTGATAATAGCACATGGAGAGTGAACTACTACCAATCTTAATAGGCTGGTGGACCATAATCGTCTACAATTAATTTTTGTTATGCCTTTATCTCATAACCCAATCTCTAACTCTATTTGTCAGGGATGATTGAGTAATGGTGAATTTTCTATTAAGATTGTGACTTGGGCAGCTCATGGACTAGATCTAACAAGCTCATTTTCTTAGGAGTTCAACAAGATCTGGAATTAATAGATATTATTGCAAAACTAAAAATTTTTCTATGGCAGCTTTGTCGTACGTCTCTCCTTACTAGATGGACTCTCTTCCAGAGAAGTATGCAAATTGATTTCCTTTCTCTGCTCTATCATGAGAAGATTAAGGATGATGATCATCTATTTCTTCGGGGAAGTGTCACAACATAATGCTTGAAGATTGGCTTGTAGTCATAATTGGATTAACACCAATCTCCCATCTCATAGCTGTTCAATACTTAAACCGGACAAAATTTTGACACTCATTATTAAATTTGTTCTCCTAAATAATCTTAAAATTAGTTAATTAATCAAATTTTGTATTTTGTAGGGTAAAATTGGAGAAAGACTCAAATGGAGACCAAGCCCAACCCAAAAAGAGGAAGAAGTTCAAGGACATGCCAAATCCAGAAGGGCATGCCACAGGTTCAGCGGGAGCATGCCAAAAGCAGTTTAGCAAAATTGCGGACAGAGATTTGGCATGGGTGCCCTGTGCCATGGGGCACGACCGTACCAAACTCTGTAATTTTGATTTCGCTTAATTAAGACAATGATGTAAGAGTAAAGGGGGAACTTCGAAATTTTTAGGTGATCTTCGTTTTTTTAGCAGCTTTTTCTGTACCTCTTGCTTGGGTTGAACTCTCTCTCTTTCCTCCATTAATGCAAAGCAAACGTTTAAGCTTTAGGTTGATTTAATGGTAGATTTTGTGTTCTCTCTCTCAAGGATTGCTTAATCTAACTTTCTGTCTCTTAAATTTTGGCAAAGACTCAATTTTTTGGCATCATCAAACCTCCCCAAACATGGGTTTGATGCTTGGGGTTTGTGGGAGGATGGGGTTTGGTCCCTAATGGATTGAAAGCCTAAATCCATCCCTCAAAACTCAAACATCTCTCTAGTAATTTTCCCTTTTTCTTCTTTCATCCATTCAAACTATTAGGTTAGTTGAGGTAGTGCAACATGAGGTACCATGTGTATTGAGCTCAATCAAGGCATCAAAGAAGATGATATCGCTTATTCTTAATCGAGAATGCTTGAGAATGTTTGGTAACTTCTCTCTCATCGTTTTATTGCATTTGCTATGATTAAGTTTAGTTTAGTTTAGGAGTCGATTTTTCTTGGGGTGATCTTTGAGGTGAAATTTGGATGTGTTGATGGGCCATGTCGAGCCCGGTCCCCCATTGCCTACGTGCTACGTGCTTTCTAGGTGTTAGGGATCATTAGTTAGATTAGGATTAGTGTTCAATTTCTTTGGGAAATCATTTTTTAGGAGAGTTATTAGATTCGCATGCTAAGTTTGTTTAACTGAATTAAAAATTGAAATCATTCATGTAGCTAAATCGACGGTAAATCGCGCTTGATCCCAGTGAACGATAAAACCCCATATTCACTACCAAAAAAATCTATCAACAATGGCCTCAATGGGATTTTACATATGCTCTCTAATTTTAAAGTTGTTACCCTACCGGTCAGATTGGATAGGATAATTACTCCACTCTAGAGCTTTTGGAAAATAATAAATAATACGGTGTTTCATAATGAAACCCATATTCCACAGAATACATTGATAAGATAAAAAAAATGCTACTGCTGAATGGCGCATAAGAGACAAACCCACACAACAATTCAACCACCAAACCCAAATCATCCAGCCGTTAATCGCAAGAAGACTCATTGGGTAATGTGGAGGAAACCACCGGAGGTTCATGAAAATCAACTTCGGTGAATCCAAGATATCGTGACGAGCAACACGAGGCTTCATAATTTGTAACTAGGAAGAAAGATTTATTTAGGCAACAACATTCAAATTGAGAAGAACGTCAATTTTGGTAGCTAAAGTTAGAGGTATGAGAAATAGATTAAAATCGGTAGTAAAAGCACAGATCACTAACATCAACATAGAAGGAGGCAACAAAATACTCATCCAAGTAGTTCAAGATATCACATTCAGGCATTGTGGAAAACCCATGTCCTGTTGCATGATGTTACTACTTATTTAGTAACCATGCTTTTATTACTCATATTTTTAGGTAAGGTAATTGCGCAATTGATTGATTTATAAAAGTTGATCTTTCGTTATATTCCACAGTTGGGTAGAATAAGTCCCTCACATGCACTTACTTCGTACCCTATACAAGGATAACCTATGGAGAACTCTTGAAAGAAAACCTTCTTAGACTGTATTGCTTACCCTTCTTGCAACAAAAAAAAAAGAAGAAAAAACTCTGTTAGTCTTGGGATGAAGAAGGGATTTGGGCACTGAACTCCTATTGTGCTTGCTTATCGAGTATAATTAAGTCGATTACATGTAAAAGTAGCCAAATAAGTTCTAGCTTAGTACCTATTAATGGTACTTCAGCAATCAAATAAGCATATAAGTAAGTTAGGATTTGAAATCAAACTAGTATTGTGCACGGGATGTTTTTGAGTTCTTGTTTATAAAAAATTAATGCTTGTGTATAATAAATTATTTAGTAAGTTTTGTGACAGATGGAAAAAATTTGAAGAATTTTTTTTTGAATTAATAGTTTTCAACCTTAGCTATATATAGTTAAAAGATGGTATAAATTTTGTTTATAAAACTAAATTATAACTAACTTAGGTAATAAACTTTTAATAGTATATATTGTGACTGTATAATCAACTTTGAACTTTGGGCATTTAGCTACCACAAAAAAAAAGTGATTATTTATCATGGATACTCAAAATCCTAGAATTCATAACAACTAACAACTGAAAATGCCATAAGAAATAAGCATAATAGAACGCAACGAGATTCACATTAAATTGATTCAGAACTAATACATTCATAAACCAATAGAGAATAATATTACCTATAGAATATGAATGTCGGCACATACTGCTGATTGATAGGGATGATGATTGTTTTGACTAATCTTTTGAAATTGAAAGTAATGTAGTATCTTTCAGTAGTGAGCTGCAGTTATAATACATACATGTACGTGTGTGTGTGTGTGTGTCCTTGTGTGCTTGTGTGTATGTATGTGTGTGTGCACACGCGCGTGTGGGTGTACGGACACACAAACACACGGCAAATTATTACACCCGAGAGCATGTGCTCTCATATCTATTTTATATATATTTTTTGCTCATTTTCGCAATATCTTGATCTTTATCATCTCGCTCTTCGTATTGTCCATGAACAAAGATTATTCGATTATAATGAACAAAGCTCATTGACCTAATGAACAATCCTTAATGTCATAGACAACAGATTGTGACTATGTGAAAGAACAAATCCTTGTGCAATTAACTGCATATGCAATGATCAAATATGCGTAAAGTGAGCAAAAGTTGTTTGAGCAATGCATTGAGTTTGCAAACGGCAATTGTACAATTGTTTAAGAGATGGAGTTACACTTTACTATTACAATGAACTAATTCAAATTTGACCAAAAGCAAATTTGAGTTACACGTTGAAGAAAATAAACGGGATGATGAATAAATTTTGTATATCCTACACAGATGGAGTTTCGATCATACTAATACATAGATAAACAAGTCTAACTATCTCCATGAGCAAACTTTTTACATCATGCTAATACAAAAAATATGGTACATAGATGGAGTTTGATCATGGAGATACTTATGAGTTATGCCATTTCGTTGTTTTCTTTGTAGATGCTTCATTCCTTTTGAGCCATCATCATATGTTCCTCATTGGAATCATCAATGATTTCTGAAACGTGATTGCCCTCACATATCGTTATCTCTGATTCTTGGACATAACCAATGACATTTTATCTTGCTAAAAAGTGTGATATCTTAAGACATATTCAATGAAATTTTATGTTTCATTTGCAACATGAACTAATTGCACTTACTAAACTATGATAAGTACAATAATTAATAATTATATGTTCTGAACAATTACATACAACATTCATAAATGGATACACCATTTGAAACAAACCTTAGCACTGAATTAGAACGAATTAGCAATAAAACTAGAATGAACAATATTCCATGTCCATCATTAACAATACCCTCAACATAACATAATGAACAGTACAAATTTTACCTGTCGAACGATTATATTTCCCATTATTTCTGAAGAGAACAACACTCAAATGTCAGAACTCAAAGAACAATACTCCATATCCGGAATGAACAATACTCAAATAACAAAATGAACAATACTCTATATAGAGAATGAACGAGACTAATTTGGCTAGTTGTAGAAGGGAAATTATACTTCTTCGATGGAGTTAACCCTTCCATTCTTTCGCACTTTTTGTTTTGGGTTGTTGTTAAATGTGGCAGCAAAGGGAAAAGGAGATCGAGACTGATGCGATTGACATTATAGGGTATCGAAATCAGGAAACCAAAAGGCTGTTTATGAGGTTGCTCAAGTTGTGGGTCATTGCTGTTACACTTTTTATGGCTTCATGGGCAACTGGCGTACATTCACATATTGACTGAACAAATAACACTTCAAAATGAACAATTTCAATGTGCTAAGTAACAATCATATTCACTGAACAAACACACACTTCAAAGCGAACAATACCAATGTGGACATATGAACAAAAAAATTCAGATCTACATTAGTTCCCACCATCATCAGAATTAGGAATGCTTTTCAATGCATAAATTTGTACAAGCTAGCAACAATTTGATTGGGATTTTTGCATATCTTTACAGCCGTTCCTGAAAAATTGTGCAATTTCAAAGTTCAATTCATCCAGTGAGAGTTTGTTCCTGATTTCCTTCACCCAAACCCACGCACTGCAGAGTCCACTCGCCGGAATTGCTGTCATCGAACATCCGGATTGGCTGCGTACAAATGTTGTGTAATTGTGCAACGTTGTGAGTTCCTGAGCAATTGTGCGACATCGACAATCCAACAGTTTTAGTGGGAGAGACTCAGGGGGAGAGAGAGAGTCCGAGTGGAATGGGGCTGCAACAATTAATTTGAAATTTGGATAGAGATAGGTGGTTTGTTGTTATTTTTTTTTTAACGGTAAGCCTATAATTTTGTTTTACACATCATCCTAGGAGCATATGCTCCCAAGTCTATCATATACATATTGTATTTTTTGGGGTATATATGTTATATATTTTATATTTTAATATATAATTGTTTAGGTATTATATGGGAGTACATACACTCAAATGTATGATATAGGCTTTGGGTTTCCGGTGAGTGTCGGGCATGAGCATGGCCAATCCAGAGTTTTCTTCCCTCCTTTCGCTTTTTGCTTTTGTGGCATTGTCGGTACGAGTGTATGATATAGGCTACACATACACACACATATATACACGCGCACACATACTCACACATATCTATCTCTCTCTCTCTATATATACATAGGATTCATAATTGTATCTAACATTTAGTATTCAATATCTATATTTATACTTATGTACAAAGAATATGCAAAATAATATTTATGGATCTTTAAAATTTTTTCTTAATAATGATTATTATAGTTTTGTCTTTACAGCAAGTAAAATCCCTAACTATTATTGTACTGTATATTTAATATTCCATGCATGACATGACTAATAAATCAAACCAAATTAACGTTGTGAATCCATTGAATGAAAGGGAAAATCTAAAACAAAATTACCACAATGAAGACAATAAATGAAAAACTAAATCTAAAAAAGTTGGTTTATCTATATTGTACGTATTATTTGCCATTGGTAAATTGAACTGGGATGAAATTGCAACCTGTTATTATTTGTATGAATAAAGATGTTGTTAGGTATTATCTTTTATTATCTGAAAAGTAAAATGTTATTTGTTATTATTTGATATTATCATCGTGATAATAGTTTTACACTGTAATTTTTTTATTCTGTATATATTTTAACAAAAATTGGAAAGGCTCTAATAGTAATGTTAGAGATGGAGTATTTTATTGTGATTTTTTTTAAAAGGAAGGCACAAATAATAATAATGAAAATGCAAAATTATTTATTATTTTTTAATAGTTGCATTTTATATTAGGAATTCTGAAGCAGTCTTCCAAGAAAAAAAATAGAATTTTCAATTATGATAATGCATTCTCTTATTTTGCTAACACCACTCTCAATATTACAAAAAATAATGTATTGTATATGGTAAAATAAATAAAGTAGTTGTAGATAATATATAATGCATATTCTATTTCTGATGTTTACCCAAAATTTGACGGCCAATATGTTATACTATAAATATACATGGTCTTTCTTCAGTCACTTGATGATCATAGATAATCAAAATATAAATATGTAAATAAATAAATAATAAAGACACACTAATACTTGAGATGGATAAAGTATCATCATCCTCTCAAGCAATCCCAAAGCATGGTGATCAGACCTTTAAAACCCCCCCCCCCAAATTGAACATTAAATTATTTGCATTTCTTAGACGACCAAAAGGGCGGGGGACCTAGGAGGGTTCACTTACATTGACGAGAACACCGTCATAAAATGGATTTCACCTGAGTATGGTTTAGAGAGATTCAGGGCATGTTCGGCAACAGCATTTTAGGTAGTATTTGGTATTTTGACTAAGTCAATACACTCATCAGGTAATTTTAGTATTCAGCAACATAGTATTTTAACTAGCATTTCAAGTAGCATTTAGCCTTTTGAGCGGTATTTCTGAAAAGCTAATAGTGTTAACGATTTGCATTCAAAAGTAGCGTTTCGTATTTTTTTTGGCCAAAAAATATCCTTTGGAAATTTTATGTTTGAAAATTATCTATATTCTTTTATGTCAATTTGCATTAATCAGTTAACCCAACAGCTAAATTTACTGAACACATTTATTTTAATTGCTCATCTAAACAGCTATTCGCTAACAGCTAAATTAGAAACGTTATCCGCTACATGAACCACTATCCACTACTTAAACCGCTAATTTGCCGAATAGGACCCCAGACGTGAGTGATATTACCATTGCAAGCAAGTATGTCATTTATAAGAGAGTACATTGATGAGGAATTGAATTGGAAGTATTCCAATTCCACACCATCATATCATGGAATGAAATTTCATTCCCGCATGGCATCAACCTGCAACTTGCGTCACCAAACGTTGCCTTCAATTTGTGGTTCTCAATAGTGCCTAGTCGATGTCCCTAAATAGGTGAGTAAAAGGTTTCTGCGAAATCATCTTATACTATATCGGAAAATAAGATTTTCATATTAAAGTACATAAAATTGAGTCTTATAATTTTATTTGTTAACTTTTCTCTGTATAAGTTTGTCTCTGTTTAGAAGAAAATCTTCTATATTTAATAGGTGCTGGTATATGACATACAATATTATTTCTATTTTTCTTAAATTTGAGTTGTCATTACTTATGGCAATATTAATTTGAGAGACCTGTATTTTTCAGACGTGAAAAATAAAAAATTAATTATTTTAAAAAATTTGTGGGAATGACATGAAAAATAAAAAATTAATTTGAGGTTAACTTCCTTCAAGTTGCTCCAGTATAGAAACAATCTTAGTTGAGTTAACTTCCTTCAAGAAACCACTAGTGTCACTCTTTTTAATACCCAAAAAAAAAAATCTTTTTAAGTTATATATAGAAACGATCCTAATATGCTTCTATATATTTTTTTGATACGCATTATTAGATAAAAGCACATTTTTAATTTTGATGATATACTGTTGAATAAGTAATGAAAAGCTCACTTTCAGATGATAACAGCTTAAGAGTTCAAGGGCAACAAGTTCATTAAATAAACCAAAACTTACCCTTCACCCTGACAATTGGGCTTTGTCTACCCTCGTCTTTCCACCCCCCCAACCAAATAACTTCTTTTTTGGGCGCGGGGGGGGGGGGGGGGGGGGGGGGGGGGGGGGGGGGGGGGGGGGGTGGGGGGGGGGGGGGAGGAGAGGGGCTTCATTTGCTGCGTAGAGTTGAAGTTTATATTGCAAAGATGGTGATTAAATTGTTGACCATTCCATATGCCAAATGAAATGTCCAATAATAAGTTTTGAGATTCCTTTCGAAAAAGGATGAGAAAGGTTGATGCAAGTGAGATTTCGAACAAGGTTACACTCTCTATTTGGCTATTAGCTGTTAGCTAATTACATTAACTGTTTGACTTAGCTAATTGTATTAACTGTTTTTAGAAAAAGTATTTGATGAAATTCACTGTTTCTGACAAAGCTTTTTGATAAAATTCCACTCATGCTCTCACTCAATTTCAATGTTTTTCTAACATAACAATCTTTATAAATTGCACATTTATTTTTCTCTCAATATAAATTAAGAATTTTGTGATATATAAAATTAGATTATAACCTACCCAATTTTAATTATGGCAATACTATTATTCGTAGTTAACTTAATTTTCTATCAATAATATTTGAAATTGATGTGACAGGAAATACAAAAATGGAATTTGCTAGTCAAAGATCAAACCTCATGTTTCCACCCAATCCACACTAAATAAAGGAGGAAGAAAAGAGGGCAACCTAAAAAAAAAAAAAATGAAAATTGAAGATCAAATAGTTGAAGACTTGAAGACTTGAAGTAAATCACCTAACCTAAGCTCTTTTTCGACCCAACTAATATGTTGTGAATAAGAATAGGAAGTGAAAAAAAGAGCTAATAAATAAACAAATAATAGATGAAGCTTGGAATGATAGCTAAAAGCTTAAAATTGATTCAATAGAAAATAATAGGGTTTGTCATAAATGACATTTGAAGTAATTTTGTGAAAATAATTATGGTCAATATAGTCGTTTTTATTATATATATATATTTTTTTTACAAAGGTAAAATGGGGTAAGATCAATGTTAGGCGCCTCTTCTCACAAGAGTACGCCCAACTACATCCGTTGCCAGAATTTCACAAAGTGCTGGGGAGAAACAGACATCTGAGGAGAACGAGTTTGTGATAGAGTGCCCAAATTTAGATAGCCAGTCCGCCGCCATATTTGCCTTGCGATAAATGTTATTGACATGGACCAAGGTGTCGTGTTGAACCCATAGTTGTACATCTTCGATTATTGTAGCGATCTTCCAGGGAACTTGGATTTTGCCAGCTAGTGCTTGCATCACTGTAGTATTATCTCCTTCAACTAGGAGTCGCTTGTATCCTGCTTGTATGCCCGCATTAACTCCATCCTTGAATGCTCTTGCTTTAGCTACCATGATTGAGGTAGTCCCATAATTAGCAGTTCCTGCTCTGAGTAGTTTACCTGTCCAGTCTCGTAGTACATACCCTCCCGCTACTGATGAGTTGAGAAGCGATCCGTCAAAATTGACTTTGACGAATCCTGGTGGTGGGGGGTGCCACCTAATAAGGTGGAAAGGATTGGGAGGGGAAGAAAAAGCTCCTCTCAGTGAGTAATCATCCGATATACAAGCTCGGATTCGCCATTCAACATATGCCTTTTTTGCTTTGATGAGGCATTTAAGGGGATTAAAAAACCTATTTTCAAATACGACTGTGTTTCTTTCTTTCCAAATGTCCCAAAGGAGAAAAGAAAATTTTTGAAGCAGCTTTGGATTACGGGAGGATCTCACCCTCTGCAGCACGTCAGTTAGTTGGTGGTACCACATGGTGAGAACTGTAGAGGGAACCATTGGTATTTATCGGCTAGTTTCCAGACCTTTTTACCTATCTTGCATTCACTAAATAAATAGTCAATTGACTCAATGTCATCCGGACAGATTGGACAACCCGCATCAATATTCAGTCCTCGTTGAAGTAAAGTGCCTCGGATAGGGATCGCTTTATGGCAGATTTGCCATAAGAAGATTTTAATTTAGGCATGGTATCTATTTTTCAGATCTACTTAAATGACCAGTCTGGGTAGACATTTAATGAATTATCATGTGTTATTCACGTTGCAGATTTAGTGCTAAAGGCACCTGACTTTTTCAGGCCCCAGCAGAAGGAGTCAGGTTTGCTGTGGGCAGGGATAACGACTCCCTATATTTTCTGTAAGATTAGGTGATTACCCAATATGTGGCCAAGCTTTGCATGATTCCACGTCCTATCTTGTTGAATAAAATCAGAGACTTTAGCATGTGGGCTAGGTATAAATGCTGCATCAATATCTAGGAGTTCAATTAGATTTTTATTTTCTATCCAATTATCCTGCCAGAAGGAGATGCTTTTGCCATTTCTAATCTGCCATATCATACCTTGTTTAATGAGAGGCCTACAATTTAATAAATTCTTCCAGACTGGAGAGTCAGCATTCTATTTTTTGTAACTAAGGAAGTCCTGCTTGTGGAGGTACTTCGCTCGTATCATTTGTACCCATAAGCTAGTTTTATTAGTAAGGATTTTCTAGGCTAATTTGCATTGAAATGCCTTGTTAACTGCTTCTGTTTTTCGGAGTTCTAATCCTCCTTTACTTTTAGGCAAGCAGAGTTGGTTCCATGCTATAAGCGGTAGTCCTTTGTCCGTATGTGTGTGGCTCCAAAAGAAATTTTGACTGAGTTTATCTAGATGGTGACTAGCAGCTATTAGAATCTGGAAGCACTGCATTGTGTGCGTTGGGATTGATTCTAATTGTGACTGGATTAGGATTGCTTTTCCTGCTTTTGATAAATAGCTTGCATTCCAACCTTGGAGTTTGGTAGTGGCTTTGTCGATGATCTCTTTGAAAGTAGATTTGGAAGGTCGACCTTGGAATAGAAAACAACCTAAATATTTACCTGAGGAGGTTCTGTGCGGTATGTTAAAGATACTCGTTACAATTTCTTTCTGGTGTGTGAAGGCATTATGGGAGAATGTGAGTACTGACTTGTGATAATTAATAAGTTGTCCTAAGTTGTCACAGAACTTATCAAGTATCGACTTCAGGAGCATACAACAGGCCGCATTGGCTCTTGGAAGCACTGCATTGTGTGCGTTGGGATTGATTCTAATTGTGACTGGATTAGGACTGCTTTTCCTGCTTTTGATAAACAGCTTGCATTCCAACCTTGGAGTTTGGCAGTGGCTTTGTCGATGATCTCTTTGAAAGTAGATTTGGAAGGTCGACCTTGGAATAGAGGACAACCTAAATATTTACCTGAGGAGGTTCTGTGCGGTATGTTAAAGATACTCGTTACAATTTCTTTCTGGTGTGTGAAGGCATTATGGGAGAATGTGAGTACTGACTTGTGATAATTAATAAGTTGTCCTAAGTTGTCACAGAACTTATCAAGTATCGACTTCAGGAGTATACAACAGGCCGCATTGGCTCTTGGAAGCACTGCATTGTGTGCGTTGGGATTGATTCTAATTGTGACTGGATTAGGACTGCTTTTCCTGCTTTTGATAAACAGCTTGCATTCCAACCTTGGAGTTTGGCAGTGGCTTTGTCGATGATCTCTTTGAAAGTAGATTTGGAAGGTTGACCTTGGAATAGAGGACAACCTAAATATTTACCTGAGGAGGTTCTGTGCGGTATGTTAAAGATACTCGTTACAATTTCTTTCTGGTGTGTGAAGGCATTATGGGAGAATGTGAGCACTGACTTGTGATAATTAATAAGTTGTCCTAAGTTGTCACAGAACTTATCAAGTATCGACTTCAGGAGCATACAACAGGCCGCATTAGCTTTACAAAAGAGTAGACAGTTATCGGCAAAGAGGAGGTCGGGAACAGTGTTGGCTCTTGGAAAAATTTTGAGCCCTATGCCTGATTTTTTTAGTACTCGCCTCTTTAGTTAACCATAAACTGAGGACTTCCATACAGATAATAAAAAATATACGGAAAAAGGGGATCCCCCTGTCTAATTCCTCTAGTCGGTTTAATTAATCCGTTGGGTTCATCATTAACAATAACAGAGTATGAAACGGACGATATACATTCTTTAATCCATTTGTTCCAGGTTGGGTGGAAGCCCATTTCTTGAAAACATTGCACAATGAAGTCCCATTCCATTCTGCGGTAAGCTTTTTCCATATCTAGTTTAATGGCTACCCATGCTGTTTTTCCTTTTGCTTTCTTGAATTTATGCATAACTTCGTGAGAGATGAGAATATTATCATGTATGGATATGCCTGGAATAAATGCGCTTTGGAGCGGTGATACAATTTTATCAAGCAATGGTCGTAATCGATTGACGAGTATTTTTGCAATAATTTTATAAACTGTGGAACATAGGGTAATTGGTCTAAACTGGTTAGTTTATACCGGGTTTTCAGTTTTGGGGATGAGTGCTATAAAAGTGTGGTTAAGTTCTTTTAGCATCTTCCCATTTGTGAAGAACTCTGTGATACAGTTGAACAGGTCATTTTTAATGATATTCCAGTAATTCTTACAAAAATCTGCACCAAACCCATCAGGTCCGGGCGTTTTGTTGGATCCGATACTAAATAAAGCGGTACAGACTTCCTCCAAATTAGGACGTCTAATGAGTTGGTTATTCTTAAGATCGGAGATAAGGCTAGGGAGCCCAAGGTGGCCTAGGGTGCGTTGTTCATTATGACTTGATCTGAAGCGTTTGGAGAAATCTTCCGTGAACTTACTGGCAATTTGTTTATATTCAGTGATCCAAAGATCGCAGTCGTCATGAAGTTTGACAATCATGTTCTTTTTCCTTCGGGTATTTGCTTGGCGCTGGAACAAAGTAGTATTTCCATCTCCGTTTATCAGCCATTGTTTCCTTTGGAGCTTTCCCCAATACTTTTGGTTGAAAAGCATCATTTTTTTTCTCTGCTTTAGGAGGCATGTCATCCATGTGTTAAGACAAAAGCTGTCTGGGTTAGATAGGAGTTTATCCTCCACGTACTCAATTTGTTGCGTATTGTGTGCTAATTTATTATGTAAATTGCCAAATTGTTTTTTCGACCATCCTTTGACTTCGTGTTTGATCATTTTAAGTTTCTGTGCTAGTTTGAACATGTTTGTTCCTGTGACATGATTCCGCCAATTCTTGGTGATAATGGTGTCAAATTTAGGAGGCATGTCATCCATGTGTTAAGACAAAAGCTGTCTGGGTTAGATAGGAGTTTATCCTCCACGTACTCAATTTGTTGCGTATTGTGTGCTAATTTATTATGTAAATTGCCAAATTGTTTTTTCGACCATCCTTTGACTTCGTGTTTGATCATTTTAAGTTTCCGTGCTAGTTTAAACATGTTTGTTCCTGTGACATGATTCCGCCAATTCTTGGTGATAATGGTGTCAAGTTGTTGGTATTTGCACCAAAAATTCTGAAATTGGAAAGGAAAGCTTTTTGTCGGTCGAGCACAATATCCAAAGAAACAATGATGGGCCTGTGGTTGGAACTTGTAAAACTGCCATGTTCCTCGAAGCTATTAGGATACATGGTTTGCCAGTCTTTCCTGATAATAGCTCTATCTAGTCTTTCATAGATTAAATGAGAATACAGTCGTTTTTTCCACGTGAATATACTCCCCTTAACTAAGATTGATTCCGCATCAATTTCTGTCAGAAAATTGTTAAATCTTTGGAATTTGTAGCTGGGAAGAGTCTGCCCTCCCTTTTTTTTCATTGGGGCTAGTAAGTTCATTAAAGTCTCCCATTAAACACCAAGATACATCAAAGGTTCGACTGAGCTGTACAAGATGTTCCTAAAACGGATCTTTTTCTTTAGCTTGGGCTGGACCATAAATTCTTGAGACTATGGAGTTTTGTCCTTTTTAGGGATCATGCATAAGCATATGAATAGCTCACTGTTCTTTAGGAAGGGTAGATGCGTGTATGTTGCCATTATTCCATAGTACTGTAATTCCTCCTGAATGATTTCGAGGTAACACATAGTCGTAATGATCAAAGCCCATGTGGGGAAGTATGTTAAGCAAATTCTTTTCATTGACCATCGTTTCGAGTAGAAAAATCATATCTGCCTTGTAGGTTCTTGTAAGGAATTGTACTTCCTTAGTAACCTGCGGTTTTTTAGCCCCTTGCGTATTCCAGCTAATAATTATCATAGTACTCAAGGTTAAGTGTAGTCAGTATTCCCGTCTTTTGATAATTTGGTATTATCTCAGCCTGTCTAGAGCCACCCTCTAGGTATTATGCTTGCTTCCTTGCAAGAATCTTTTGAGAAAGATGAGCCCCCTCATGGGTTGAACTCAATTTATAACTTAATGTGTGAGTCTGAATGTAATGGTGATTGGGTCTTGAGTTAACATAACTACCCTCACAAGTAAGAGCCCTATTTACATCGGTAGAAAACTTTGTGCTTATGTTAAGAAAGAATAAGCTGTCAGGAGAATTGGAGTATGCTGAATGTTTGCTTGACTTGTGCATAACAAAATTCACTTTAGTATTCCATAGCCTAAAGTAGTTGACTAGAGTTTGGTGTTTGAAATGTCTAAAACACGCCATGCGTTGAGTTAGCTAGATACAAGTACTAGTAGTATTTTGACAAGACTTTGTAGTCACAATTGTTCTAAGCCCTGAGGTAGTCGAATAAATAGCCTTGGAAGAACAATGCTCTTCACTCGCCAATAGAAAAAAACCATCCTTTAGGCAAATTTGCACACAAACCAAAAGGCCCAGCAAAATCCCATTGTGGTAATGACCAATAGATGTGCAAACACCAAGTCATAGTCCCAGTAAACAACATATGAAAGCTGCTATCATCCTTGGCTAAAATCAAAAAGTGGCAGAGGATACCACACTTAAACCACCAAGGGCTACACAACCTGGTAGCACTAATGTGCACTAGAGGCAGCAGCCCAAGAAATGTAACTGGCCAAATTTCTTGAAAGAAGAGCAGCTAACAAGACCTCAGTAAACTCGGTGGCCGCCTCCTCTCAAAAGTGGGGTGACAGACAACCAAGTGGAGAGTATAAGTTGAAAACCAATTCCAAACCACAAAATACCAAGGTAGAAATTCCATTAAACGAGCTAACATAAGTCTAGATGAATGGATTAAAGTATACACCCTTATTAGAATGCTGCAAGAAAATTGATTGCAAGAAGGTTGACCACAGCAGTAGCATAACATGCTTTCCCTAGAAATTCACGAGGCCACCAAAGTGGTGCAAATTCAAAATTGTTGTACCACAAACATCAAAATGAGATCAATCCAAAAAGACTCATAGTCAAATGGTAATGAGACAAGCACCAGATAAACACATGGTGCTCAATCTTCCAACCAATAGTTCTCTCATGCCAGAAATCCACCGCAAAAATTAACTCAGCCCTTAAAATAATTAACAGCACCTCTCTAGGATGGGAGAGCAAATTTTCTAACACACAGATCTTAGTGGAAACCGAGATGCTGAGGAAGAAGATAATATTGAACTCTCCTGAAATTAACTGAATCATGAAACTGGTGAAACCTAAATAATGTTTGTCAAGAAAGCCACATATACAGACCATCAAGCAAGAATCGACCAAAGATTTGAAGCTCAACAAATGAACTAAGTTGATTCAAAACCAAGAATAGAGCAAGCGAACCAAAAACCATGCGAAGAGAACTGTAACCGATCGCAAATTTTCAATTAACATCATAAAATTTCTGAATAAAAGGCTAAAATTTTCGAACAAAAGGCCAACTGGAGTCCTCCATCACTGCTTGAAGAGTAAGGAAAATACTTACCTGGTGCTGTGAGGTTATGTAATTAGACGCCACAGACTTTGCGACTGTGAGTTCAAATGTTGTAAGAGCTTCATAAACACTTCTCCTACGAGTAGATTTGTAAAAGAACAAAGGAAATTTAGATTTTCTGAAGTGATTCTCACAATTTCGATAAGTTGCATCAAAAAAATACAAATTGAGGATGGAAAAAGGCTCAGGCTTAAGGAGGTTAAAGGCGGAAGAGAAGCAAGAAACGTGGCCAATAAGAGTAAATCTACTCGGAAAGGTCTGAGTAAACAGCAGAGTGGGCGGTGGACGCGGCAGATCCGGTGGTTTCTTCATTTCCTAGGCTAGGGTTCAAGAACAACTCACTGAGACTCTCTCTCTTGCTATTTCTCTGTCTAGAGTATTCTTAGGAAGTATTGATAGTCAGTGGTTTTTATTATATATAACAATGAGCTAATTGAAAAAGTTATTCCAAGTAGCTTTTTGCAAAAGAACTTTTTGGATGTAAAAACCTAATCCAAAAAGCTCATCAACCAAACACCCCAAATAATTTTTTGACTGAAGTCAAATAACTCATTGCGACAAAAAGAGCCTTTGCTATCATTATTTTGTTATTCATGTCATGTGTGGCCATAGATTTTAACGTTTTCTTTTTTTTTAAAAAAGGAAACAATAGCAACATTGGAGACTAGTTGTTGTTTGGTATCATCACTATGAAGATAAAAATAGCATGAGATGAAGAAGTAAATATTTATTACAAACCCTTATTATGTATATTTTTTTTAAGAAAGACAAAACAGTAACAATAAAATTGGAACGAAAAAATAATAGTAATGAAAATCATGAATATTTTGTTATTTTTTAATAGGCTTGGATTTTGGTTAGGAATTAATGCTGAAACTGTGAAAGTTTGTCATGTGTCAAACATTTGGTTTAGGATGTTTTGTTTATATATATATATATATATATATATATATATATATCTATATATATATATATATATCATATATATACTATCATATCTATATATATATGTCTTATGTATATTTATGTGTGTGCGTATATTAGTATATATGTATATATCATATATTATATATCTCTGATAATATATCTATATATATATATAATCTATATATATATATTATATATATATATACACCGCGCAACACACACAGCAGACACACACCCACACACACACAACACACACACACACACACACATGACACACACACACATATATAGATATATATATAATAGCGATCTAATATACACTGCGCACAGACAACAGACACACACACCCACCCAAGCACACACACACACACACACACACACGACAACAGAAACACATATATATATATATATATACATATATATAATATATATATATAGGCACACACCCTACATATATTAACCTCCCACCGACGCACTACACACCTACTCTATATACACCACACACACACACACCACACACACACACGCCCACATATATATATATTATATATATGATATCTTATATGTATCTATATATATATATTTATATGTATGTATATATATATGTGTGTGTGTGTGTGTGTGTGTGTGTGTAGACACACGCACACTCAAAAAAAAAATTATAATAGCAATTTGTACAAAACCCTTGACTAGTCACTACAGAAAAAGTCACTTTTGCCAACAGGGGTCTATCTGTTAGTGTACGACACTTTTCTGTGGGTAAAAGGTTTTATCAACAGATATATATTTGTTACTAATGTGTTGGTAAAAACTTTGTTGGTAAAAGTATTACCAATAGATAATTATGAATTATTGGCATTATTTTTTGATACCAACAGAAGTTTTTTGTTTCTAATGAACAAGTCTTTAGCAACAAATCTTACATTGTTGGTGTTATATGCTTATACCAACAGATATACCCATTCGTGTTTGGTACGGTGGCGTCTAATCTTACCCAATAGACTAATATGTTGGTATAAAGTCTTTCCGTCCAAAAATATTTGTTGGTAATAAGTCATTCCCTCCATGATATCTGTTGCTAGAAGTCTTTCCCGCCAACAATATCTGTTGGTAAAGGTCTTTCTCGCTGACAATATCCGTTGGTGAAATACTTTCCTACCAACAATATTCGTTTCTAGAATGCATTTCCTGCCAAAACTTTCTATTGATAAAACTTATGATGTCCTGTTGGTAAAAAAAAATCTGCTACGTATTAGAAATCATTAGGAATGGTAATATAGTAAACCTGTCACGATTTTCTTACACAAATCTATACTATTATCTGTGCACGTTGGTCAAGATAGAAAACTTTGCCACAATAGTTTGGGCCTTCATGATAATTAACTTAAGAGTCCATAAAGTACCGTAACCATTATCCATACCCTAACAAAAGTGTACTGATGTCCAAATTATCAATTAGTAACAGGCGCTTGATAATAATATTCATTAAGAATCCTAGCTAACTTAAATTAAAACGATCAATTAGAAACTAAATATCTTATTCTTCATTTCCTTCTTCATTTTTTGCACTTCGATTGCATGCCCCCTCATTTTCAGGATCATCCTCTACAAATTCATGATCATTTTCATTTTCGGTTATGGCAACCTCATCCTCAAGTGAGAAAATTACATCATCTGATAAGCCCTGCAAAAATTACCACACTAACTTGTTAATAAAAGAGACAGTAACTTGTTACCAAACCCCCCTCCCCCATAAAGAAACCAAATAACATTAAAAAGACTAGAATTAACTCAAAAAGAAAAGACCATTCGAAAGACATTTAACTTTTTAGTAGTTTTACATACTATAATCTAATTCTTACTTTGTTTCAGTAACGACCTAATAAAACTAAATAGCATACATAGTCATCAACCCAAACAACATAAAGAAACCATGAATACAAGATAACACAGGTGGCAAGCCTCGTTTTGTTGGATTCTCTCTCTTTAGGTGTACTTTTAACTTTTCCTATTAGTTTGAGCAGTAGCAAATCTGCCAGCTTCTTTGTTGTGGTTATTACATGAAAAGCTAAAATCAGACATGTACCATTCAACACATAACACTTAGCTCATAATAGCATTTCGAAACAAAATAGTAAAAGCTAAGCAGAAATAATTCCATTGCTGATAAAATACCTATCAAGCTACACTAGCAAATTAAGAGCGAGAAAGATGAAACCAAATGAACTTGGTGCTTTAGAAGGATTAGCATCATCTGCTCTAGTTTATGAACTTTCTCTTTAGTTTCCTTGTGCTCCTACTCGATTTGATTCTTTTAGCTCACTCTTTCTCCAAAGCGCATCTTTTAGTATGGGAACGAGGAACTTTGATGCCCATACCAAAGGTCTTTGTGTAACCATTTTTATCTTCTCCCACAACCTTTTTAAAAATGTCATCTCGAGTAGCAGGATTACATGTGTCATCCTCAAATTCAGACAACTCAGACTCAGTTACTTCTTATCAAGTTGTTACAACCAAAAGATGAACAACATCATATAAACATATGATCACATCAATGCCACAAGATATTTTTGTGAGAAAAACACTTGAAAAACTTAAAAAGAAATCGGAATGTCGAAATAATATTTTGCTTACCTTTGCCGCAGCAGAAGCATCATCAAGCTTTGAACCCTTCTTTGGTTCATGGGTCTTAAAGCACATTTGAAGCCTATATAACTTATTGTCTTTTTCCTAAATAACGTGTATAATACAAAGTAAGATAAGCTAACCAGGTAAAGATATAGTTTGTAAAGATATAGTTTGTAAAATTTAATTTTATAATACCTTTTCTTATGCATGTATACGTGTAAAACTCTTTGTTCCTGCATAGTGAGGTAATTTTGAGTTGGCTCGATTTTCAATACCTCTTTAACTGCTTTCCTCACATGAGACCAAATAAAATAAACGGGTGCTCTTTCAAAGAAGTTTAAGAATTATACTTCAAAATAATAAAAGTTAAATACTTACCTGGCCTTTACAAGATTCCCATAACTGTACTAAATTTTCCTATATTTCAAGAGGTATATGTTCTGGTCTCTTGCCTATTGCTTCATCATGGGTTCCTCCCCACCTTTAGCTCAGATTTATAACCTCTCCAACAAGCATGCATCTTCTGTAGAACCCAATCATAGGGCTCACGTCCTTCTGGAAAGTTGAATAATCATTATATAATAGAACAAAAAAGACGGATTAGGAAAAAAAGACCATTGTTTTTATACATATATATATGGATACAATGATAAACTACTATGTGCACATACCTTTACTTCTTGCCACAGCACATCTTTCTTCTCTTGTTCCATTTTCATCCAATCAAAACAATCAAGTGGCAATCTTCTGGGATCTCTTGTAAGACCTTTATCACCTTTAACACCTTTATCTTGTTACGCCCACGAGCCTTTTAATTCTTTTGCTTAGTTGCTTGCACTCGCCTTCTACGTCTAGAATTGTATATACCTTCATTTTCTGGTGATGAAATCTCATTATTTGTTTCAAAATTCCTCTCTAGGGAATCTAATGGTCTAACATTAGATTGATTAGATTGTTGAATAATGTGCCTTAGACTACGTCGTACCCCTTGGAGTAGTCAGAATCAAAAAAAGGTTAAAATTGAAAACAATGTACAGACAAAAGAAAATCTAATACTTCTCTAACAATGTACCAATAGAACATCTTTCTGTATGACATCGAGGGTTCTCATACAATGGCGCATTGCTCTCTCCTGGTGTAATTGAAGCATTTGATCATGGGTTTCATGTAGGAGAACAATAGAGTAAATATTGAATTTATGTAAGCAAACACTTTAAGTTTCAGGCTTACTTGAAGGGGCTTCTTCATTTACACAATTATGAGAGGAATGAGATTGCCTTGGATTGCTTCGTGACACTGGAACACATTACGAAAAGATTACCAATATATATGTGTAAATTACGTAAGCCAATGATCGTGTGTCAATCTTGTGCACTTACTTAGCTTAGATGTTGCGTTAAAACCTCTTCCAAGCATTGTGCTAGCATAAGAACTGTTATTGTTGTCAGCAACCATGTGTTATCCTTGCGAGCCTTCCTCTAAAACAAAAGGAGCTATTGTCTTAGCTTTTACTACAACATATACCCTCATCTATGCTAAGTGAAGTTAACTAATAAATAAGGTTTTTCTCATTGTGAACTTACTAGATTGAGACTAATTAGGGGTGGTTTTCTTAGAGAATAAAGAGCGGTGAATAGATGAGCCCCCAAATGTGGTGCCAAGATCTAAAGAAGTGGATAGAATTGTTTGATTCGACCTGGGACTCCTTCTTACATTGGAATTAGGATTCTTCCCACTTGAAGTTAGAAAGCTCTACATCAACATAAATATAGAACTTGTTAAAATAAATAATCCGAATTTAATTAGAATACACATGTATATATTTATACATCTATAGCCTATCTTTAGTCGACTTCTTGAGATCATCATCTTCTTATCAGTGAGTTTTCCTGTAGAAGCTATGTAAAACCTAATGCAAGTCCAATTAGTGTTTGTTAATTATATAAAAGTATTAACATCACAATGATATCACAAATGCTCTCACGAGAAAAAAAAATAACCAACCAATGTTGAACATATAAATTATTGAAAATGCCTTTCCACACAATTGAAAATGTCCATTAGCATCATAAGTACACGTGTGACTAACAAAGTACATTATTAAGAGTCGAAATCACATCATGTTTCATCTTCTTCGTTGCCTTCACTGTGATCTAAATTCGCCACCTCAACATCATTGTCTTCTCCATCTACATTAGCAAAAGATTCAACAAATGTGACTCCAGGAATGTCATCTCTAACATCACGAATGTCATCTCCATGTACCATAGTTGAGTTATGTGCTTCCAAGAGATCCACCTCTAGAACACTTTCGTCTTTCATTTCAAACAGATCCCTTGGTTTAGTAACGATTAATACATGCTAATGCTTTTCTTTAGATTCTAGAACATAGAACACTTGCACTACTTGAGATGCGAGGACAAAAGGCTCATTTGTTCTCCAACATGTTCTTAAATTAACAAGGGTAAATCCATACTCATCTCATTTGACACCACAAATTGTATCCACCCAATCACATTGAAATAATAGAACACTTCTTCCTTGAGGATAAATCAACTGAATTATCTCAGTTAAAATGCCATAGCAAGCCATGTCTCCTGTGTCTGTGATTGAATTCACAAGAACACCAGAATTTTGAGTCATACTCCTTGTATCAATCTTCTTAATGCGCCATCTATACCCATTGCAAGTGGTCCTAGTCATTTTTTTTATCCAATAGTCTAGTTTGCTGGCAAAATTTCTCAGATCATCTGCAACATTACAATCCACAGGAAGATGTCTAGAAACTTGAGAATTACATAGTTTCAGTAGTGAAATTTAAAATACATACATATTACATATTACATATTACATATTATGTTTTGTAAGACACTTACATTCCATTCAAACCAATGTTGAAACCTCATTTTATGAATCTCATCAATGTTTGCATTGGTATTTTGGTATTCATTCCCAGTAATCTCATAATGCTCTCTGAAAGGGTAACACCAAAACAAAACATGTAAAATAATGTATTTTAGGAGGTAAGTGATAATAAGCACCAAAGTTAAAGTGTACTTACTGTGCATACACTTGAACTTCATCACAATTAAATAGCACATAACTATGCGCATGATCAATTAAAGAATAATCAGGAGGAATGTCTTTCATTTTGAATAATGCATGCCAGTTTGGGGAGAATATAGACAGACCCCATGTGCTTCATCGCCATCGTCTTGGTTCCTTGGTGGTCTATTCTCCCCTGTCTCGGTGCTGTGCAAATATCTAGCGAAAAATTCCACACATTCCTCTGCTACATGTGCTTCAGCATTTGACCCCTCTCGACGACTTTAATTGTGAACAGAAAATTTGCGCTTTCCTAAATCCCTACGATTATCAAATTAATGTAATATGACCTGCCACAAGCTCTGTTTATATTTTGGAATAAATATATACAGTTAGAGACATACTTTTCTATAGGATACATCCAATGATACATAACTGGACCCCCAACTCTTGCTTGATAAGAAAAATGGACAATTAAATGAACCATTATGTCGAAAAAGGCAGGCAAAAAATGCCTTCTAGACGACAAAGTACAAGAACAATACGATGTTGCAAACTTTCGAAGTTCTCTAGCGTAGTAGTTTTAGAACATAACTCCTTAAAGAATGTACTCAACTTAATCAAAACGGCACCGTGGTTCTTGTTTTGCGTTTTCCTCGCAATAAGTGGTGATAGTTGCTGCATAATAATATGATGGTCATGGCTTTTTAGACCATAAGTTTTTCCATCCACAATGCGCCTCTTGATATTTGATGCATAACCATCTAGCACTTTCACTGAGGCTA